>JRZD01010063.1:0-15590 GCA_000826945.1 Eimeria nieschulzi
ACTACAAGCCCTGGACCAAACGCAGCAGGATTTGCGGCCGATAGCAAAGGTAATCAAAAACGTTAAAAGAGACACGAAATAACTTAGCTAAAGATTTCAAGGGTCGGGAGCAAAACTCAGGACGAGTGCAACGAACCATTCTACCGAACCGCCAAAGACGAACAGAAATTCTGATACGTCCGGTCAGGTTGTGTTGGTGTCAGATTAGCGTTTTTTCTAAATTACTCACTCCAACAAATTAGAAAATGTCTAGTTTTAATTGCAGTTGACAACAATTCGCCAACTCGATTTAGAAGACAGTGCCAGCTGTGGGGCCTTGGGGCCTCTGTGTAACGAGAAGCCAAACGAAACTTCGTCCCTCCTTCTTTGAAGCATTCAACTTATTTCCTTGAGAAAATAGCAAAAGATAAATTGGCTAAGGGCTTTGCTTCCAACTCAAACGACCTGCTGGTGGCTTCGCCTCGATACACCCTCCAACGTGGCTCTACGGTGAGGCGCGAGAGGTGCCTGCGAAATTCCCAAGTCGTGTTTGCGTAATAAAATCAACTGGTAAAGCTCGATGAAAAATATAATTGCCTTTTCTTGAGAGAACGACGGATCGTTCACAAGGGCGTTTGGAGCATGGGGGGATGTGGTAAATGAGCTGTTTTCAACAGACGGGAGATTTTCAACAGACGGGAGAACATGCAATTTTGCTCCTACTTTTGAGGTGTCAGGGCATCAAGAGATTCGAGCTATTCAATACTCATGGAATACGTCCTCGAATCTTGTTGCCTCGTTTGCTAACATTTGTTTATGGAACAAATAATATTATCGACGTTAACCCTTCGTACTTTTTCGGTGTCTGCATGCCACAGGTGCTTAAAATTGAAGGGCGAAAATGGCAGACGGTTGGGACGCAGAGAAGATATTCAACTCGACCGTTTACGGTTTCACATACGACGACCTCGTTCTTATGCCTGGTGAGTGATTTAGGGCCCAAGCCTCTTCAAAGATTCTGTCTGCGGCGTTAGCTCGCACTGGTGGAGTGCGTATCGCACTGAGAGGTGGGGTGCTTTTTGTCTGTTTCTCCTTCTTTAGGCCACATTGGATTTGGTGTGGAGTCCGTTGATCTGTCCACAAGATTGACAAGGAACATCACGCTGCGGCTTCCTATCGTTTCCTCTCCTATGGACACCGTCACCGAGCATCGGATGGCCATTGGTGTCGCTCTTATGGGGTATTACACACGAGTATACAAAAGACCTCCAATACAGAACACTGGATAGTTCCACCCGTTCAGAGATCCAGCCCTTTTATGCTTTAAGTTGTCCTGTTAAACTTTTTTGTTGCATGTCAGTCTGCCTAATGTTTGGCCTCACATGTAGTCTGTGCTGGTTTCTTGATTGACCGCGCAGCGGAATTGGAATTATTCACAATAACATGGGAATTGCCGAGCAAGCTGAGCAAATCAGAAAGACGAAACGCTTTGAGAACGGATTCATCACGGAGCCCTTTGTTCTGAAGCCCACAGACACCGTGCATGATGTGGACTGCATCAAGAAGGTGGGCAGAAACACGGAAACTTGTTTTCGTAGCAAGATTGGCATCCCTTTACGGTAGGGGCCAGGCTTATTCATGTTGACCGAAATCGCGGTTTTAAGGAGCTAGTTGAATGTTGGGCTTTATGCACGGGGTTTACCAGGGACGCTTCCTTTATATATATGAATCATTGGTGTGTAGCTTGGGTGGTCCTGCTTTTGGAATATTGCGTGTAAGCGATTTGTATTCACGGAAAGAGGCGCGTTCGCTTTTCTGTTTCGGCGTCATTTGCAGAAATATGGGTACAGCTCCGTTCCCATCACATCAACTGGGACTTTAGGAGGGAAACTTTTGGGGATTGTGACCTCCAGAGACATCGACTTCATTACGGACAGGCACACGGCGCTTAGCGAAGTGATGACGACAGACCTTATTGTTGGCCACGAGCCCCTCAACCTCATAGAAGCCAACGAAGCAATGCGCAAATCAAAGAAGGGGAAATTGCCCATTGTAAATAAGAACTTCGAGCTCGTTGCCCTCGTTTCCCGGAACGATCTGAAGAAAAACAGGGAATATCCATTGGCGTCAAAGGACGCAAACAAGCAGCTACTGGTCGGTGCTGCTTTGTCTACGAGGTGAGCATTTTTGTGTGCAGCGCAGACATGCATTGACATTCCTCATCCTTGATTTCCGATGCTTTTACGTGCAAACTCTCAGTAATAGTTTCTTCAAAATTCCCTCTTTCCTGTAGAGCCAACCAGTGCGTACACGTTTTTTACTTGCGTGACTGAATTTTTCTCAGGCCAGGGGAAATTGAACGGGCGAAGGCGTTGCTCCAAGTTGGAGCCGATGTGTTGGTCGTCGACAGCAGCCAAGGCGATTCCGTGTTTCAGGTTGACCTCGTAAAGCAGCTCAAATCGGCCTTTCCAGAGACGCAGGTGCGTGGATGGTTACAAATGCATTCGAAACGGCTTATGTTCGAGTCACTCGCAGGCGGCTGTATATGAACTCAAGCCCGAAGTATTACCATTCATCTGAAATGTGGGTTTGGTGGGTTTGTTATTCTGTTCCTTGAGGCTGTGCATATCCACTCACCAGAAGTGCTCGGGGGTTATCTGGGTCTTTGTATTCCCTGGGATCACTGATGATGGTTGGGGAATACGGAATGCCTGCAGATCATTGGCGGGAATGTTGTCACAGCGCGGCAAGCAAAGTCTCTTGTAGATGCCGGCGTCGACGCGTTGCGTGTTGGCATGGGTTGCGGCTCTATTTGCACCACGCAGGTACTTTGTATCTGAACTGTGCCAATTCAGTTTGTTTTGCCATTTTAAATCAGTTAACCAGCCTAGGAAAGCAGAGCAGTAACGCGTTGCTGCTGCTTAATTTATTCGACTAACTTTGTGACCTTAAGGTGAAACACAAACAGATTTGTGGCATTGGCGTACATCTGGGATCCTGGCTTGTGCAGGTTGTCTGCGCCGTGGGCCGGTCCCAGGCGACGGCTGTTTATCACGTGAGCAAATACGCCAAGGAGGTTGCAAACATTCCTTGCATAGCAGACGGTGGCATCCAAAACTCTGGCCACGTTGTGAAGGTACGTCCAATGAGTTCCACTTTAGAGTATCAGGATTATTTTGGATCATTTCAAAGGGGAAGGCGCAAGCTCAGAAAGCCATCTTCTATGGATGGCAGCACAATACTCATTCAGATGATGTGGAGTTGAACATATCTGGTTGAATGTTGAACATATCTGGGTGAATGAACTGTGGACGTTATGCCTGTTACTCGATGGAATTGTTTGTTGTCTTGCGCAGGCGTTGGCCCTGGGCGCCAGCACAGTGATGGTGGGGTCTCTCCTGGCTGCCACAGAGGAGGCCCCTGGGGCGTACTATTTCTACAACGGCTCGCGGGTAAAGAGCTACCGCGGCATGGGGAGCCTTGAAGCCATGCGTGCAGCGTCGAATGTGGGACCGAAGGCTCAAAGTGACGGCACTGTCACCACTTCCTCGGCTTCTGAGGGCTCGTCAGCTCGCTATTTCGCAGAGGGACAGAAGATTCAGGTGGCTCAAGGCGTCACAGGATGCCTGGTCGATAAGGGCTCCATCCGCAACCTCATTCCCTATGTAATGCAGGGAGTCAAGCACGGCCTGCAGGATGCGGGAGCAGCAAGCATTGAGGCGCTCCACCAGAAACTCTACGCCGGGGATGTCCGCTTCGACGTCCGGTAAGGAAGCTGCAGACAATTGCTGGCTTTTGTTGTTTTTGTGGGGGTCCCAGTTGGCAAAGAAAGGCAGCACCTCAGTTAATAGGGAAAGAATACGCGATATGTTATAGGGTGTGACTGTGAGTGTGTTTTGCATGGATATTAGCTGGTAGCTACAACAGTAATATTACTTGGTACACCTGTCTGTTTGGTGAGTTCGTTCGCAGCTCCGTCGCGGCACAGAGAGAGGGCAACGTGCACAACCTCATTACGTTTGACAGAGATGCGAGCTCATTGAGCTAAGAGACGCAATTCCAAAGCTTTCCTCTTGGATTTGTGGAATGCATGCCAATGTGCCCTTGCCATCTGTAAGTAAACACTACTGCTAAGCCTCGGAATAGCAGTGATCGTGGGCTATTATTTGGTTCTTTTGGTCCTTGTTTTGTACATTTCCATTGAATGTAAACATAATTTAAAGGGCATACGATTACATCTGCTGCTTGGGCTTTAGAGCGTGGACTGCATCCGTCTGGCGCAGTCTTTGGGTCATTCAAAGACGGATTCAGGGGCTTGGCAGTTGTTGAGAATGTTTGAATTGTTATTTCATATTTCACTTGTGTGCAACTTATAAATGCCTCTCACTTGTCCCTTATCAGTATTTCAGCTTTGAAGCGGCGAGAGGGAGGCAGCTCATTTGCGGGCCGCCTTGCTGTGCATGCGAGATGGTGGAACTGCAGCGTTGCTTTTTGCTTGTATGAGCTCTTACGAGCTTTTTTCACTTTTAGATTTCCTGACGGCGTTTTCCCTGTCACAGCCTCGTCACTTTGTTAAACCCCAGCCTAGCCAGAGCCCCACTCTCTCCCTTGAGCCTTTAAGGATTCACGACTATTCTAGGGCGCGCAGCTTAGAGGTCTTTACACCACTTAATGCTTGTGTGCCGCCAAATATTGGCCGCTTCTAGGCATCCCAAAAGTACCCCATTTTTACACATTTGTTTAATGAAGGCAAGCAGGAACGCCGGTTACTCAGTCGTCATTCTTCCAGGCAGAAAGAAGTTATCGTGATTTGACGGACCCTCAGACAACGTTCAAGTTTCAACAAGCACCGACGGAATTTAAGGAAGGAACTGAGTGCGTAGTTACTAGCGATCGTTTTGGGGACCAAAAGCTCCATGAGCAGAAAACAAGCCAATGATTGTCGACTATGTCTTCTAGATACGCAGATGCGCAATCTTTACTGAGATAAAAACCTTGATACATCAACATTCAGTTTAAAAATATTGTCTGCCACCTTAGGGCAAGTCTCCCACAGGTGGCCTCGATCCCGCACCCAAGCCTCCAGGCCTTGGGGCTTGTCTTGGCCCCAGGACTGAAGGTCGGGCCTGAAGGCCTCACGGCCTCGTCCTCAACTCCCGATTCTTAAGCCTTGACCCCAATGTCCCTGAAATGTCTCTTTAAAAACTATCTCAATTGTACCTCTGCACTTCCCCCTTCAAAAGGGCAACTTCCTTTGAACTGATGCTAATTTCCTTTCTGGCTAGCTGAGCTTCCTGTAGCTTAGCTTATGCTTAAACGCGGCTGAGCAGGGCACGGGCCAGAGCTTTGACTCAGCCTGAGCCCTTAGTGTAAAGAAGTTCACTACAGAGTGGCTCCAAATGGATTTGGGTGCATCGCAGAAGGCAATATTAGGATGATGCTGGTGGGGAAGCTAACGAAACATCACATAACCCCTCTCCTTAAATCACCACTTGCGTTGCTGTTTGAATCCTTTAATTTAAGCGTCTTGCTGGTCATCTGTGATAGCCAGCTAGAGAGTTCGAGACCGCTATCTTGTTTTGATAGTACTTTGCGGCCTTCCGCAATCTACTGAGCTCTTTTTGAAGACGCTTGGCTACTTTTTTAAGAACTTGAACTTTGTTGCTACTTCCTGTTGCGCTTTTATGCAAAACAAATATTTCCCTCTTATCCCAAAGAGCTTGAGAAAAGTGTTGCTTATTGTCTTCTAGGTCCGTATACCCATATTCTGACCCTTATTTTCGCTCTCACTCAACTCGGGTGTATCCATTAGTACCTTCAACACCGTGGTTACTTCGTTTTCTAATTTAGTTTAGTCCTTTTTTCTGATATCTTGTTCGCACATTCAGCATATTGCCTAATGAGTTCCTGATCCTTTTTGTCTTGGGTTCTAAGAGCTTTTTGTCTGTCCCCCAATTCCTTTGTTAACTGAGCAGAATGGAAATGTGCTGCTGCATACGGGTTTTTCACGCGAGTCCCTTTGCAGCTGCCTATTGATTAGCACGCAAGATTCAAATATCCAAATCCTCTTGTAAAAGGTTATAAGTGAGGACATTTGCTTTTGTTGGTGGCTCAGGAACTTGCATTCCCTCGTAGACGGAATTGCACACGACTGCCGACTCTGTAAGTTAGACTCCAGCTCAATCACAATTGGGTTGTTCGGAGTTGGTATCCCATGAAATCTTTTTGAAAAAAAACCAGTTTGCTTTTTAGGAGCTAAAACCCTACCATTTCGCTACTGTTTCTCAGTTTACTCTTTTTTGAAACCTTGGTGCACGATATTTTCCCATGAGGGAAGTATAGCCCAACAAGCCTCCCTTGCCTGTCTCACGACGGTGCCCATACTTGAGGCTATAACACGCAAAGAATAATTATTTTAAATGTTTTTCTGGCTTTTTGGAGGCTGGAAAGATAACGGATTTGAGTTGGAATATAGGCGTGCAATTCCGATCGCATACTCCCCAAGGCTGCGATCATTAATTTTGAGACGCTGCTTGCATTTCCAAAGTTCAAAATACTTGAAATAATAAATACTTTGTAAAAATAAAATTTTAAAAGAGGCCTCACGATTATTCCTGTAATTGAAAGGATAGCCTAACTAGGGCCGCTTGCCTCAACCAAAATAAAAAACTTGGAAGCAAGTTATAGCCTACGTAGAAACGTCTTAAAGTGTTCAAACATCAAGTAAAAATTTATACAAACAAATTTTGAAAGTTTTTCGGCCTTCCTAAAGCGGATCCCTGCGCAGTCTCAGTAGACGAAAGAGTGCAGGCCTCTTATGTGGCGCTGCAAGCACTCTGTGATGTCATCTGGGCTTCTTGTTTAACTGTAGTGACGATTTCTTTAGTTCTTTTTTTAAATCTTATACTTTTTGTTTTTGATTTTAGTTATTGTATTAGTTTGTCGAGGGGAGAGAAGCGCAGTACAAAAATGTGCCTGTAGAGGAACGCTAGCGGCACCAGATTCCATAACCGCTTCTAAAAGACAGCAGCTAGGTCAAACGCTACGATCAAAGATTAGAAACAGCAATAGACATTCCAAAGGATTTTAAGTGAGATTTTAAGTGGAAGATTTAGGTGAAGTTTCTTTAACCAGCACCTTACAGACACTAAAAGAGTTGCATCAAACCGAAACATTGAGCGACGACTTGGCGACTTCGTCACCAAACAAACAAACACAATTCTCTGCTTAAACGTAAAGTTCCAAGAGCAAAAATAAGTAAACAAGATGCATATATTTTTACAAGTTCACATAACACCATGCAGGAATCTCATAATACCTGAGCTTCAGAAGAACAATTCGAGCTTGTCAGCAAGCCAAAAGAGCCTACAGCAATCAAAGTTACCAACCAGGGGTTATCTTGCTTCTTGTTTGTTAACCAAACACCGTGAAAATACCGTAGAGTTCAGGAACTTTGGAGGTTCTTTGTAGTGCACGGTTTGGGAGTAGCACTGCTAGTCGTCGGCATGGGACAGCTGGTACAATCTCATAGAAGGAGTTGGCAGGAAGCCTCGTGGATCCCAGCGACCACATGCAAGCCAATTTTATAATAATTTGTTGTTTGTTTCCGCTGTATTGTTTCTGCATTATTTTTATGAGTTTCCTTAGAGCTCTTGCAAAGTTCTTTTCACAGGCCTATGGCGTTCAGGCATCCCTTCCGCCGCATCCATATTTACCAACAAACACTGGGCTCCACTTCTGTTTCGCGCGACTCTAAAACTCCTTAATTTGTTTAATTTTAACAGATTTTGGAGAGACGCTGCTTTGGGATATTGGTGATGCAGGCCCTCGGCTTTAGACTCAGGTGTACAGGCCGTCGGAAGCCTCCTGCCGCTTCTCAAAGAAGTTTATTTCCGGTTCCTTCTTGAAAAGCCATGGCCAGATACTCACGGGTCTGGTTTTTTACATTGGCCTTGAGGAATAACAGCGGCCCCTCGGTTGCATCTGAGACCTTGTGGGCCGCTCAGCTTCAGCATCCCATGCCGTAACGCTAGTGCACTTGTACCTCGAAAAGCACTATTCTATTTTACTGGTTTTGAAGAAAAAAAGGTGCTTTTTTATTTTTTAACTACAGAGTCGTCTTCCCCTTGACGGCTGTCTGTGGTCTGCCGCCTTAACCGCATATTGAATGGAGGTGTTTCGGCTTATGGACGCACCTTCTAACCACCCGTTGCCTTCCCCCTGACCAGACGAGCAGGAATCTACCATTTAAAAGGCGTTTAGAGTGCTGTTCTCAACTGTCACAACAAGCTTGGGGGCAAGTAGACTCTTCTTTACAGATTTTCTGTCTCTTATTTCCTAGTGTCTCTCTGTAGACAACTGCGAATTCTTCTTTGACTGTGTTTCGAAGAAAATAAGAATGAATCACCCGAGGTTTTGGAATAAACACTCTGCTTCCGGTCGTTCTTTAAGTCGATCTTTGGGTTCCGAGAGCAAAGATGAGCAACAAATATTGAAAGACGCCCAAAGGGGTTGGATGGCAGATGATTCCTCAAGCAGCTTTGTGCCAGGTTCCAGCAGTGGTTGGCATTGTTTCAAAGATTCATCTTATTCAAGATCCGTGCGATCCGACTTTAGTTTTTCTCTTCATTGCAGGAGTGCAAATAATGGGAGTTCCTTCGAGCTTGCCAGAAAGACTGGCTCGTCGAAATCATTTTCATCCATTTCGTCGAGTGACCGGCCAAGGCGACTCACCTTCCGGAACGATTCGGGCACTTTATCCTTAAAAGTGGCCCAGATGCTTTCTCACAATGCAGAAGATCATAACAGGAATCTCTCGGTCAGAAACCGTCGTTCTATATCCGAACCAGTAGCTGCACACCATGCTTCTGGGAAATCGACACATGTTACCCCTGCGCGCGTATTGGCAGCCGCAAGCAGGAACATGGCCGCTCTAAATGCACAGCGGCGACAATTATACGACAAACAACGCCCCCTTTTTGATGACATGCAGAGGCAGATCAGAAAGCTGCATAGACAGCTGGATGGCATCAAAGATTCCCTTCACAGGCGCTGCGCGTACGTTCTCGATTCTTTCGTCGAGAGCAGTTGGACGATAAGTACAAACGGTAAGGCAATAACATGTTGGCAGGAAACATTTCATCTTTTGCAGATCGCAGGGTTTTTATGAGATAAGGCGTCTATTACCGCCGGTTTCGCCTGCTCAACATTCAAAATGTAGCCAGTAGTGGAGCGCTCTTATGCACGCTTGTTGTTCACAGACCCTTTGGCCCAGTTCATGATAGCACCGGCGCTATTGCCTCCGAAGAGCCAGGTGCCAGGGACTGCCGAGGAGACTCCCAGGGACGTGCGGGAGTGGTGTGGGCCAACCGCCATTGACGTCTTTGGGGATAATTTGGTGCATGAAATCCAAAAACCCTACCGCATTGTTGGAGTGTTCGCTCGTAGATACTTGGACACGCGACAACGGCTCCCCTATCTGAAGCATTTAGTGTGTCCCGCTGTTCTTCCCTGCCTCCAGTACACCCAGCAACGCCCTGTCCAACCCGAAGCGGTGCAGCAACCCACAGAGGCTCCCCCGCCCGTGAAGCCGGTTCGCATTGAAAGCGGCTCACAGCTTTCCCCAAGGCAAACGAGTCCGCCTGACGACGCAAATCCCAGTCAGGCTGATGGCGTCAATTTGGACTGGTTCACTGAAATTCCCAATCAACAGGAAGTGCCGGATGCCCAACGCGTCGTCCCACCTCGTACTCGGTTACCCCTTCGTGCCTCTTGGGCCGGCGCTAATCAAGGCATGCAAGATGTTGAATATCCATTTTGTTCCCCTCAACTGCCCTGGCCGTTTTCAAGTTTTGCATGCGATGGGATTCCTATGGCGGAAGTCACACGATCCTCCGCACCTGTACGGTACCCTAAGGCTCCGATTGAGAGTAAAAACATGAGGATTCCGTACCTTCTTTCGGAGTACCTGGAGAGCATCTCTGTGCCCGTTAAAAGACCTGCGTGGGACACGAAGCACCAGCGGCAGCCTTCGAATGTCGGCAACGTCAAGTCGAAAAGTTCTGTCTTACCTGCACAAAAAGAAGAGCCGGAATCCAGTTGTGATGAAGAGAAAGCCGAGCAACAAGAATCACCTCAACTCAGGTTATTGGGGGCACATCTTCATAAATGGGATATAGGTAGCATTCGACAATTGCTGAGAAGAGAAGTCGGCAATCGGTGGCTCCCAGGAATTTTCACGGAGGCGGACGTAAGAATTTCAGACTACTGGAAGCTCGAAAACAATGATGGCGACAAACCGGAATGGGTTTACCTGGGAAACCAGATGGAGCCGAAACCTGTAAGCATTTTAAGATATTTAGACTTGTGTTTAAAACATCACAAGGAAGGGTGGCTTCCTACCACTTCAAGGACACTCAGCTGGCCAGCATTTGCCGGTTGCCACTGATGCTCCTGTGAACAAAGCCTGCTGCCTTTTGATGATAATGCCTTTATTTGTCTGTGTGTTGTTTATTTGTCTGTGTTGATTATTTGTTTGTGTGTTTTTTATTTGTCTAATTGTCTTGTTCTCAGTATCCATGGGACGAAATACCGCTGGAAGGAAAACGTCCAACCCGCGAGGAGATTGCCCAACAGCGCAAGAAAGCAGAGTCCCAGAAGAGGCTAACCCGAGAGGCAATGTTGCTGCTGAGTCGTGTGACCCCAGCCGTTTGATGACGACGCATGCATTGCGTAGACAGGTGGAACTGCTGCCACAAGAGACCATTCTGAACGTACACCACGGAGTAGAAGTTCACAAGCTGATAATTCAAGTTTTTCCCGGCTTGCTAGGAGCCATGCCGATGTCTCTGCTTTTCGGTTTCTAGGCGTGAGTCTTTGAATAATACTTGTTTATTTTCAGCTATTGGAATGTGTTGGCAAGCAGTAAAGTGTTCCTTTTTTTTACTATGGCCTTGCAGCTATTTGTTTCTTTCAAGACGGGCAAACTGCTCGCACTACCGATCCTCATTTTGTAAAGTAGTGGTCACGATGGACTATTCAGGTGTCTGCGATGGTCCATCGATAGGGAGTTTTTTTGTAGAAGCAACTAGTCAACTGCTTTAGCAAGCAGGACCTTTCTCCTGCCCTTTTGAATGCATGCTGAGAAGAAGAAAAGACAATAAAATGTGCCACTGTTAACGGGCACGGCTGATGGGATGCTCCCATATAGCCTTGACCCAGATGACTGTTGCTTGCTAACTCATCATCAAGAAAGTGTTTCGTGAATCGCCTTTGTACTGCCACTAATTGTGCTGCGCAATGCTCGCCAGCCACCAAATGGTTCGACAAGCTTAATGCATAAATAGACTTTCCTGCCGTAAAATAAAACGGACAAGCTCAACGCATGCAGCCCCAATGGAGGACACTCCAGCTGTCTGCGCATCCCACTGCCAATGGGAAATCCAGCAAGCCAATTTAACTTCACGATTCACCGCTGTCTGGCCTGGCAGGGGCCATCAGATGTTCGCTCGCCTTGCCCACAAAACGTACACTAAGGGTTTGTAAGCTGGCATCGCCCTGCAGCTAGTGGGTGTATTTGCATCTAAGGTGGCTGAAGAAGGGCCATTAGCAATTAAATTAAAAAGGTTTATTGATTCTTCTTAAATACATCTTGTTGTTTGTGTCCAGTGACAAGTGCAGTTGGCACTGGCTGAACGACACGCGTGGCGCAAACAGCCGCCAGTAAATCCGCTGAGGCCATCAAGGCGAAGCACCAGGGGTCAAGACGAGACGCAGCAACTAAAGTAGCAAAAGATATTCCCAGCATCGGCCCTCCTGCAACCACAGACACATCACAAGGTGAAATATAATGAAAAGAACAAGGTGAAATAGAATATCGGATTGCTTAGAAGCTTTCTGCTTAAGCCAGTCCCAACATGTGCATGCACTTACCCACAAGGTCGCAGTACGGGAGGGCGGCGGCAGCTGCAATGAGAAGCACTGCTAAGTTAATTCGCGCTGCGTGTTTCAGTTCGAAATAAAAGGAGGCTGAAGTAACAAGTGCAGTAACCGAAAAAAAGATAAAACAACAGAAAAACTCAGCAACGAAGACACTCAATAACAGGCTGCATGCCTCCAGCAGCTTGTCCGAGGAGACAGACTGCAGCGCGCGCTGCAGGTCGGCCAGCAGAGGCAAAAGGGAAGCAGGGCAGCACTCAATTGCCGCGAGCAGCACATTTTTCAGCCAGGCGGCAAATTCATTCCTTCCCTCCTCGGGTTTCCAGACATCCAACACGCCGGTTAGCAACGAATGCGACACGCCAGGGTTGTTGCGCGGCAGGATCTGAGGCAGTTCTTGAAAAAGAGGCAAAACGGAATCAAATGGCTGCAGTGGGCTGAAGAGAGCCGCACACAGCCCGACAGACAAACCTCCCAAGAGACCCGATAGAGCATCAAGAAGCCACCGCCCTGAGACAGAAAACCACAGATGTAGAGACAGCATATATGCCAAGGAAAGTTCGTATTAAATCTAATGTGTCTTATGTTTGTTTCGGCAAACAGAACCTCACTTTGGGTTTCTGTATGTACACCTGAGCCATGCAGTTCACGAAACTGCTTCTCTTGCTTGTGCCGTATGAAAGCAAAAGATGCATCCGCAATGCAGCCCCCGTCAAAGCATTCTATCCAAGCCGCATTCGTTATTAAACTGATCAGCAGCGCCAGCTGATCGGGGTTACAGCGACCAAATAAATGGCTACCCAGCAACAGATGACGCAGCAGTATCGGGAGGAACGCAAGATAAGTGTGAAACAGGACGCTCCCCACAAAGTTCGAAACAAAATAAGCTGCATTAGCCAAGCAGCTTCCAGGTGGCTGTACAGCTCCATCACCCAAATTGCTGGGGTCACAAGTCTCAGCCTCCAAACAGTTCTTCTTGTCCAAGGCATCCAATTTTGGCTGCACCTTTGTGCCTCCGCGAGGTTTTCGTTCCTTGCTGGACTTATTAGGGCTCATCGTGTTTTAACTTGGATGGCGAAAAGCGGAGCTGCAAACCCAAAATATCCTGGAGGACCAGAGCCCAGTTGTGGAGTGTACAGACAGCTGAAGTGGGAGGCACGAAACTCAACGCCTCACAGTAGAACTTGAGCCAAACTTTGGCATGAAAACGTCATTTTAATGGCATAAAATACCATTATTTGTCTTATTTCTATCGGATACTCCAATGATCATGCGAATCATTCATCTTACATGGCCTCGCTGCCAGAGTCGATCAAAGTCTTGAAATTTGAATTCTATTGCACTAAGTGCCCTTAAGAAAAGCGAATGAAAAAAGTATAAAAAAAAACTTGAGTGCATTTTATTCAAAAGAGAAATCAAAAGAGAATGGTTATTGCCCTGTAACACGAAACCCAGAAGAACCTTTCCTCAACTGAGGATACACCCGGATCCCTGTAGAGGCCAAGACACTTTCAGACTATGGCTGCCTAGTTTTTTTAATTTGAAATCTAAAATTCTGTCTAGCGTTTTAACTTGTATTAATTATTAAATATTGTTTTTAGTTGTGTTGAGGCACGTACAGATGTCCAGGCCAGCCTCACGAGTTGTGCATGAAACGTTGGATCCCCCAAAGCATTTATATTTCTGTTTAAATAATAAATTATTTAAAGTATTTTCAGCTGTTGAAAACAAGTTAACTTCTTGATTTAGTGGCCGCAATAACCTTTACCTTTCAGAGATGGTGATTATGCGAGCGAGTCTTTTCTATTTCAGGTGAGGTCCTTCACCTTGCTGCCAAAGTGACAATTGGAAAGTCGTTTTTTAACTTTGCGTTTACCAGGAAAAGCAAAGAAAAGCGGCTTCATCTTCAGACAGGCTAGGAAAACCTGTTGCGCTAGCAACACCCTTTGTATAGCGTGCCATATCAATGCGTGTGTTGAATATAGCAGAGTTTGTCTGTCTGCACGCACTTACAAGCGTCCTAATTAATGGCTTAAGTTAGCTAGAGATGGAAGGGCTAAGCCTAGTGGCCAAGCTCCTCAGATTGTGTGCTGGCATATAACTGTGTGTGTTATCGTGCCTCATGTGCAGCTGGCTACAGACTGGTTGTCGTCCCCAGAGCCGCCCGCCCCACGCGGGCAATCAAAAATAACATCGATTGCGTTTTGTTTCTTCTGCTGTTTCTTCTGCCGCTTCTTCTTCTTCTGCTCCTGCACACGAAGCGCTGCAGCCCTGTACATACACCCGAACAGCGCATGCATCCCAAGTGTCGTCCCGAGCCCTAAAAGGTGGAATTACACCATTTAATTCCACCGCACAGTTTGCGGCACTCCGGCCAAGAAAGCGTCTTGTGCTGACGAGCAGACATACACCCTTTCGCGTTCCTTAAAACAGCCTGGCCCAGCTGCAGCGCGCAGAGCCTCGACGTCAAGCGGCCTCAGCTTGTCCCTCTGAGGAGCGGCCAGGTGTTGCTGCCATTCTGCAAGTCTGCTTTCTTCCCGAGCCAAGACAGGCTTCAAGTCGGGAAAGGAGTTCATTGAAAGGCCCTTGCAAATCCCACTGAAATCCGACGAAGAGGCAGAAGTTTGTCTTGGCGTTGCTCCGCCTTGTGGGTTATTTTCATTCATCAGGGCAGGCACCGAAATGGTCTGCACGCAGCTCAAGCCCTAGCAGTGCCTTGGAAGCAGCCCTTTAGTTCACAGAGTAGAGAGGCCACCCTAACCCGTAGAGAAAGTACATTGGAGACAGAGTGAGAAGAGTCCGCTTGCTGTCTGCTTCTTTCTTGGGGCTGTCTGCTTGGATTACATTTTGCTGGGATGCATGCAGTACCTGGTTGAGGCACTGCTTGGGTTTGCTGACGAAACTACTAGGCGCAGATGGGGGCAGGTGGCCCTCGGCGTCGAGGCCAAGGCGCCATTCCTCCTGTTCCTCCTTGAGCTCCTTTAACGGACGGCGCTGCTTTTGCTGCTGCCTGCGGGGATGCTGTGCATCTTCACGTCCTGAGGGTTGGACACTTGAGGAGACACTTGAGGAGACACTTGAAGAGTCACTTGAGGAGACACCTGAGAGGACGCTTGAGGAGACACTTGAAGAGACACTTGAGGCACGATCGGCACAGGGTGCTGCTTCAGCAGATTTACCTGCACAAGGAAGTGAGATAAAAAGAGAATGAAAAAGACAAACACATGAGTTGGCAGCAAGGAGGCGCACAGGCGACGCCTCCCACAAACGAATTAATTGCAGCTCGAGGGGACAAGCAAATGTTTGTGGCTGCTGCTGCTGCACCTGCTGCTGCTACACATGTTGCTGCATCCGACCGTGCCTCTGCTGCAGCTCCACTTTGTCTCCGCTGCAAACAGCCAACAGACAGAGACACTGCATTCAAATCCCAGTTGCTGCTGAGAGAAGACACGCCTGCCTCTCCCGCTTGTGAGGTCTGTGAAAACAGATGCAGCCTCCACCACGCGAAACTCTCTGCTGGCCCAAAGGAAAGCGGAGCAACGCCTGCTGCGCCAACAAGACGGGGCACGCATTGGCAAGGCAGAGCCGACGCAAGTCCTGCTGCTTCTGTAGAAGCTGCCAGCGCTTGAGAGGCAGCATCCCTTCAGGCTGCTCAGAAACCCTAAACCCTAAAC
>JRZD01010064.1:0-10222 GCA_000826945.1 Eimeria nieschulzi
GGGCACTGGGCGCTGGAAACGGAAATGTTTTGAGGCAGTAGCGGCTTGTTGAGGGCATGTTTGGGTTAGGAAAATTTGTGTGTCGCGGCTTGTGTGTTAGGTGGTAGAAAGGTTGGGGAGGGTTCGAATTATTTCAGTTGTGGCATTGCTTGGGGCAGTGACGGCACATAATGCGAGGAAGTAGTTGGTGTAGAGATGCTGGTTGTTACGGCTCCTTCGGTGTTTTGCGCGGGGATGCGAAGAACGATTGCCGTTGTGTACAAGCACAGAGATTTGCTGGAGGTGAGTGGGGGAAGTGTGGACAGTGGCGTGAGTTGGTTTATTGGTCCGTTTGGTTCGCCGTTATGGTAGTACCGCGTTTGGTAGGCAAACGAGCAACTTCGATCTATGTGAATGTATCCTTTCTGCGGACTTCAGATGGTACGTTTGTTGGAGATGGCTTACCGTTATTTCGGTGGTGGGATACTTCAGGAGCTGGTTCAATGCACTGAGTTCTCGAAACGGAAATGTTTTGAGGGAGTAGTTCTTTGTTGTGGTAATTTTTGAATTGGAAAAACGGGTGTTTGGCGGCGTGTGTGATGAAGTCGAAGGGGCGGAGAGGCTCGAATCACTTTAGTTAAGCCATCCATTGCTGCGGAAATAGCACAGAATGCGAAGGCGTAGTTGGTGTAGAGATGCTGATTGTTGCGGCTCCTGCGACCTTTTGCGCCGAGATGGGAAGAACGGTCGATGTCGTCTGCAGCACAGCGAGAAGTGGAGTTGAGTGGCGAAAGTTGGTTATTGCGTAAACATGAGGACCCTTATGTAAATTGGATTATTGTTCTGCTTCGTTCCGCGTTACGCTGGTGTCATGGGTTGGATTCCAGGAAGATGGAGCCATGTGAATGTAGTTTGTCTATTTGTCTATCGGCGGCAGGAGGTGCGTTTTTTGGAGATGATTTAACGTTATTTTGGTGGTGGGATAGTTGAGGAGGTAGCTCGAGGCATTGATTGTTGGGGACACAAATTTTTTGAGGCTGTATCCGTTTGTTGTGGTGATGTTTGGGCTTGGAATCCTGGTAAATGGCGACTTGTGTGTGATGCGATCGAAAGCGCGGGGAGGCTTGAAGCAGTTCAGTTAAACCATTTGTTGTGGCAGTCATGGCGCAAAAAGCGAATGAGCAGTTGGTGTGGAAAACTTGATTTTTTGCGGTTCGTGCGCCAGGTTGTGTGGAGATGCGGAGAAGGGTCGCTGCGGTCTACAGACACAGCGACATTTGGAGGTGAGTGAGAAAAGTGAGTTATTGACGTGGCTTGTGGACACTGGTGTGAGTTGGTTTAGTGTTTCGCTTGGGTCTCCGTTACGGTAAGTTATGGATTGGACTACACGCAGTGGGAGCTATGCGAATATAGTATTTTTGCTGGCTTTAGAAAGTGCGTTTGTCGGAGATGGTTTCGCGTTATTTTGGTGGTGGGATAGTTGAGGAGCTGGTTCGGAACACTGAATGCTGGAGACGGAAATGGCTTGAGCAGTATCGGTTTGCTGTGGGAAAGTTTGGGTTATTAAAGCTTGTGTGTGGCGGCTGGTCTGTGATGAAGTACAAAAGACCGGCGAGGGTTCAACCACTTTAGTTATGCCATTGACTGGCGGTGACGACACAGAATGCGAAGCTGTAGTTGGTGTGGTGCCGCTTGTGGCTGTTTGTGCGCCGCTTCGTGCGGAGTTGGGAAGAACGGTCAGTGCCGCCTGCAGGCACAGCGACAGGTGGAGTGGCGTGGGCAAAGTTGGTTATTGCGGTAACGTGTGGAAACTGGTGTGAGTTGGTTTACTGTTCTGCTTGGTTCGCCGTTACGCTAGTGTCATGTGTTGGATTGCAGGCAGTTGGAGGTATGTGAATCTAGCTTGTCGATCGGCGACAGGAGGTGCGTTTGTTGAAGATGGTTTAACGTTATTTTGGCGGTGGGATATTTCAGGAGCTGGTTCAAGCCCCTGAATGCTGATGTCAGCAGTGCTGTGAGGCAGTATCCGTTTTGTGGTGGGAAAGTTTGAGTTTTTCAAATGGGTGTGTGGCGGCTTGTGTATGATGTACTCAAAATATCGGGGAGGCTCGAAGCACTTAAGTTAAGCCATTCATTGAGGTGATGGCACAGAATGCGAGGGAGCGGTTGGAGTGGATATGCTGGTTGTTACGGTTCGTGCAACGTTTTGTACGGAGATGGGAAGAGCGGTTGCTTACGTCTACACAGACACAGCAACAGCTGGAGTTGAGTGAGGGAAGTGGGTTATTGCGGTAACGTGTGAACACTGGTGTGTGTTATCTTTTTCTGCTTGGTTCGTCGTTATAGTAGTGTCATGGGTTGAATTTTAGGCAGCTGGAGCTATGTGAATGTAAGTTTTTTGCTTACCTTAGAATGTGCGTTCGCTGGAGATGGCTTAGCGTCTTTTTGGTGGTGGGATATTTGAGGAGCCTGTTGGGGCGACTGAGTGCTGGAGGCAGATATGCGTTGAGGCAGTATCGGCATGTTTGTGAAAATGATTGGGTTTGGAAAGTTCGTGTGTCACGGCTTGTGTGTGATGGCGTCAAAAGGGAAGGGTTTTGGAAAGTTTGTGTGTCACGGCTTGTGGGTGATGGCGTCAAAAGGGAAGGGTGCTGGAATCACTTTATTTAAGCCATTCCTTGCGGCGGTGGCGGCACAGAATGCGAATAAACGGTTGGTATAATAGATGCTGATTGTTGCGGTTTGTGGGAGGTTTTGTATGGTCGTTGCTGTTTACAGACACAGCGACAGCTAGAGTTTAGAGGAAAATGTTGGTTATTGCGGTAACTCGTGGGCACTAGTGCGAGAGTCTTTTTTTCTTGGTTGAGCGTTACGGTAGTGTTATGGGTTGGATTACATCAAGTTGGAGCTATGGGAATGTAGGTACTTTTTTGACTTCAGAAGGTGCGTTTGTTGGAGATGGCTTAGCGCTTTTTTGGTGATGGGGTACTTGAGGAGCTGGTTCGGGGCACTGCGCGCTGGAGACAAAAATGTCTTGAAGCAGTATTGGTTTGGTGTCGGAAAGGTTTTATTTGGACAGCGGGTGAATACCTGCTTGTGTGTGATGAGATTGAAAAGGCGGCGGGCGCGCGAACCAGTTCACTTAAGCCATCCAGTGGGGCGACGACGGCACATGATGGGAGGAATCGGTTGATGTAGAGATGGTGGTTGTTACGGTTCGTATGCCGTTCCGGAGATGGGAAGAACAGTCACAGCCGTTTACGGACACAGGGACAGGTGCGTTGAGTTGGGGAAGTTGGTTATTGAAGTAACGTGTGGTCACTAGTGTGAGATGGTTTATTGTTCTGCTTTTTCCCGTTTTTCTAGTGTCCTGGGTTAGATTCCATCCAGTTGGAACTATGTGAATGTGGCTTTTTGCCTCCATAGATGGTGCGTTTGTTGGAGATGGCGCAGGAACGTTTCAGTGGTGGGATACTTGAGAGGGTGGTTCGGGGCATTGATTGCTGGAGACAGAAATGCCTTGAGGCAGTATCGGTTTGTTGTAGGAATGCTTAGGTTAGGAGTATTTCTGTGTGTCAGTTTGTGTATGATGAGATCGAAATGGCAAGGGTGCTCGAACCACTTCAGTTAAGCTATCGATTGCGGCGGTGGCGGCACAGGATGCTAAGAAGTGGTTGCTGTAGAGATGGTGGTTGTTACGGTTCGTGCGCCGTCTCGTGCGAAGATGGAAAGAACGGTCACTGCCGTCTGCATTCACAGCGGCAGCTGGAGTTGATTGGGGGATGTTGGTTATTGAGGTACCATGTGGACGCTTGTGTAAGTTGGTTTATGGTTTGCCATTACGGAATTTTTGTGACTTTGATTCCAGGAATATGGAGCTACGTGAATGTATGATTTCTGCTGACTTCAGATGGTGCGTTTGGTGGAGATGGCTTAGCATTAGTTTGGTGGTGGGAGGGTTGAGGGACTTGTTGGGGACACTAAGTACTGGGAACAGAAATGCCTTGAGGCAGTATCGGTTTGCTGTGGGAATGTTTGGGTTAAGAAAATTTGTGCGTCACGGCTTGTGCATGATGAGGCCAAGAGGTAAGGGGAGTTCGAATCACTTTAGTCAGGCCATTCCTTGCGGCGGTGACGGCAGAGAATGCGAATGAACGGTTGGTGCAGAGATGATGGTTGTTACGGTTCGTGAGCCTTCTCATGCGGAAATGGGAAGAACGGTCGCAGCCTTTACAGACACAGCGACAGCTGGATTTGAGTGGGAAAAGTGGATTATTGCGGTAACTTGTGGACACTCGGTTGAGTTGCTCTGTTGTTCCGTTTGGTTCGCCCTTATAGTAGTGTTATGGGTTGGATTCCAGGAAGATGGAGCTATTTGAATGTAGTTTGTCTGCTTACCGTAGAAGGTGCGTTTGTGGAGGTGGCTTAGCGTTATTTTGGTGGTGGTATATTTGAGAAAATTGTTAGGGCCACTGAGTACTGGGAACGGAAATGCCTTGAGGCAGTACCGGTTTGTTGTGGGAACGCTTGGGTTAGGAAAATGTGTGTGTCACGGCTTGTGCGTGATGTGGTCGAAGGGAAAGGGGGACTCAAATCACTTTAGTCAAGCCATTCCTTGCGGCGGTGACGGCAGAGAATGTGAATAAACGGTTGGTGCAGAGGTGAACGGTTGTTGCGGTTGGTGCGACGTTTTGGATGGAAATGGGAAGAATGGTCACTGCTGTTTACAGACACAGCGACAGCTGGAGTCGAGTGGGAAAGTTTGGTTATTGCGGTATCATGTGGACACTAGTGTGAGTTGTTTTCTTTTTCTGCTTGGTTGATCGTTACAGTAATGCCATGGGTTGGATCCCAGCCAGTTCAAGCTATGTGAATGTAGGTTTTTTGTCAACCTAAGGAGGTGCGTTCGCTGGAGATGGCTTAGCGTTATTTTGGTGGTGGGATAGTTGAGGAGCTGGCTCGGGGCACTGCGCGCTGGAGACATAAATGTTTTGAAGTAATATCAGTTTGTTGTGGGAACGTGTTTTGGTTTTAAAACGGGTGGGAAGGCTCGAACCAGTTCAGTTAAGCCATTGTTTGCGACAGTGACGGCACATGATGCGAAGGAGTGGTTGATGTAGAGACGCTGGTTCTTACGGTTTGAGCGTTGTTTCGTGCAGAGACGCAAAGAGCTATTTACAGATACAGCGACAGCTGGAGGAGATAATGGAAAGTTGGTTATTGCGATAACGTGTGGACACTGATGTGAGTCGGTCTATTGTTCTGCTTGGTTCGCTCTTACGGTAGTGTCGTGGGTTGGATTCCAGGCAGTTGGAGCTATGTGAAGTCTGTCGGCGACAGGAAGTGCGTTTGCTGGAGATTTCTTAGCGTTATTTTGGTGGGGGGATGGTTGAGGAGCTGGTTCGGGATACTGAGTGTTGGAGACGGAAATATCTTGGGGGGGCATCCTTTTGTTGTGGGAATGGTTTTTTGGAAACTGTTTTTGAAGCAGTGTGTGTGATGAAGTAGAAATAGTGAGAAGTCTTGAAGCAGTTCAGTTAAGCCATTAGTTGGCGGTGACGGCACAGGATACGAAGGAAGGGTTTTGTGGAGGTGCTGGTTGTTGCAGTTCGTGCGACGGATTTTGCACAGATGCGGAGAACGGTCGCTGCCATTTACAGACACATCGACAGCTGGAGGTAAGTGGTCAAAGTGGGTCATTGATGTAACTTGTGGACACTGGTGTGAGTTCTCTTATTGTTCCGCTTGGTTCGCCGTTACGGTACTGCCATGGATTGGATTCCAGATAGTGGGAGCTATGTGAATGTTGTATTTCGGCTGACCTTAGAAAGTGCGTTTGTTGGAGATGGCTTAGAGTTATTTTGCTTATGGGGTACTTGAGCAGCTTCGTCGCGGCAGTGAGCGCTGGAGACGGAAAAGCCTTGAGGCAGTATCGGTTTGTTGTGGGAAAGTTTGGCTTTGGACAACTGGCGAATGGCCGCCTTTGTGTGATGCGGTCGAAAGGGTGGGGAGGCTCAAGGCCTTTCAGTTAGGCCATTCCTTGCGGCGGTTACGACACAGAATGTCAAGAAATGGATGGTGTGGAGATGCTGGTTGTTGCGGATCTTGCGACGGTTTGTGCGGAGATGCGGAGAGCGATTGCTGCCGTCTACAGACAGAGCGGCATCTGGTAGTAAATGAGCAAAGCGGGTTGTTGAGGTAACGTGAGGACACTGTTGTGAGTTAGCTTATTGTTCCGCTTGGTTCGCCGTTATGGTAGAGTCATGGGTTGGAATCAAGCCAATGGGCGCTGTGTAAATAGATTGTTTCTGCTGACTTCAGAGAGTGCGTTTGCTAGAGATGACTTCGCGTTATTTTGGTGGTGGGATACTTGAGGGGCTGGTTTGGGACACTGGGTGCTGGAAACGGAAATGTCTTGAGGCAGTACCGGTTTGTTGTGGGAATGTTTCAAGTTTTCAAACGGGCGTGTAGCGGTTTACGTGTGATGAGGTCGAAATTGTGGGGAGCCTCGAACCACTTCAGTTAAGCCATTCATTCGCAATGTCGGCACAGGATGCAACGGGATGGTCGGTTTAGAGACGCTGGTTATTACGGCTCCTGCGACTTTTTGCACGGCGATGGGAAGCTGCGACTTTTGCACTGACGTGGGAAAAATGATCGCTGCCGTCTACAGACACAGACACAGGCGGCGTTGAATGGGGGATGTGGGTTATTGAGGTAACATGCGGACACTGGTGTAAGTTGGTTTATTGTTTCGTTTGGTTCGCCCTCACGGTAGTATCACAGCTGGTATTCAAACCAGCTATTTCAAGCTATGTGAATGTATGGTTTCTGTTGACTTCAGTTGGTACGATTGCTGAAGATGTCTTAGTGCTACTTCTGTTATGGGATAGTTGAAGAGCTGGTTCGGGGCGTTTGGAAAATTTGTCTGTGCCGGCTTGTGTCTGATGACGTCGAAAGGTTAATCATCTTAACCACTCCAGTTAAGCGATTCAATGTGGCGATGACGGCAGAGGCTGCGAAGGAGTGGTTGATGTAGAGATGCTGGATGTTACGGCTCCTGCGACGTTTTATGAAGAGAAGACAAGAACCAACCCTGCCGTATACAGAGAGACTGCTGGAGTTGAGTGGTGGATGTGGGTTACTGAGGTAACGTGTGGACACTGGCGTGTGTTTGTTTATTGTTCCCATTGATTCGCCCTTAGGGCAGTATCACGGTTGGTAGGCCGTCAAGCTGCTTCAAGCTATGTGAATGCATGCTCTCTGCTGACTTCAGTTGGTGCGTTTGCTGGAGATGGCGTAGCTTTATGTTGGTGGTGGGATACTTGAAGAGCTGGTTTGATCACGGAGTGCTGGAGACAGAAATGCCTTGAGACAGTATCGGTTTGTTGTGGGAATGCTTGGGTTTGGAAACCTGGTGTGTGGCAGGTTGTGTACGCTGATGTCGAAAGGACGGGGAGGCTTAATGGAGCTTAGTTATGCCATTGATTGTGGCCGTGACAGCAGAGAATGCGAGGGAGTGATTGGTGTAGAGATGCTGGTCATTGCGGTTCGTGGGACGTTTTGCGCGGAGATGGAAAGAACGGTCATTGCCGCCTGCAGGCACAACGATGGCTGGAGTTGAGTGGGGAAAGTGAGGTATTGAACTAGCATGTTGAAATTGGTGTGAGTTTGTTTATTGTTTCGGTTGGTTCGCCGTTACGGTAGTGTCATGGGTTGGATTCCAGGCAGTGGGAGCTCTGTGAATGTAGGTGGTCTGTCGGTGTCAGGAGGTGCGCTTGCTGCAGATGGCTTAGCGTTATTTTGGTGGGATATTTGAAGAGATAATTTGGGGCACTGAGTGTTGGAGACGAAAATGCCTTGAGGCAGTATTTGTTGGTTGGTAAGAATGTTTGGGTTAGGTTATTTTGTGTGTCGCGTCTTGTGCGTGGTGAGGTCGCAAGGGTGGGGGGGCTTGAAGCAGTTCAGTTAAGCCACTCATTGCGGCAGTGACGGCACAGAAAGCGAAAGTGTGGTTGGTGTGGAGATGCTGGTTGTTGCGGTTTGTGCGAGAGTTTTTGCGTAGATGCGTAGAACGGTCGTTGCCGCCTATAGACACAGCGATATCTGGAGATGAGTGGGGAAAGGAGGTTATTGACGTAACATGTGGGCACTGGTGTGAGTTGGTTTATTGTTCCGCTTAGTTCGCCTTTACGGTAGTGTTATGGGTTGGATTCTAGGCAGTGGGAGGTATGTGAATGTGGTTTGTCTGTCGGCGGCAGGAAGTGCGTTTGTTGGAAATGACTTAGCGTTATTTTGGTGGTGGGATAGTTGAGGAGCTGGTTCGGTGCATTGAGTGCTGGAGACAGAGCTGCCTTAAGCCATTATCTGTTTGTTTGTGGGAATATTTGGGTTCGGAAAATTTGTTTGTGGCGGCTTGTGTGTGATGACGTCAAAGGGGTGGGGAGGATCGAATCACTTCAGTTAGGCCATTCCTTGCGGCAGTGACAGCACAGAATGCAAGTGTGTGGTTATTGTAAAGATGCGTTTTGTTATCGTGGGTGCGAGGGTTTGTGCAGAGATAGGAGGAACGGTCGGTGTCTTCTACGGACAAAGCAGCTGCTGGAGTTGAATGGGGAAGTTAGTTGTTGAGGTAAGATATGGACAGTGGTGTGTGTCGGTATATTTTCCTGCTTGGTTCGCCGTTATGGTAGTGTCATTAATTATATTCCAGACAGTGGCGAGCTATGTGAATGTAGGTTTTCTGCTTACCTTAGAAGGTGCGTTTGCTGGAGATGGTGTAGCCTTATTTTGGTGGCGGGATATTTGATGAGCTGCTTAACGGCACGGTGCGCTGGAAACGGAAATGCCTTCAGGCCATACAGTTTTGTTTGTGGGAATATTCGGGTTAAGAAAATATGTATGTCGCGGTTTGTGTGTGATGCGATTGAAAAGTGGGGAGGCTCAAATCACTTCAGCTAAGCGATATCTTGAGGCGGTGACGGCAAAGAATGCGAACGAGTGGCTGGTGTGGAGATGCGTTTTGTTGCCATTCGTGCGAGGGTTTGTGCGGAGGTGGGAAGAACGATCATTGTGGCCTGTTAGCACAGCGACAGCTGCAGATGAGTACGGGAAGTGGTTTATTGGGGTAATGTGTGGGCACTGGTGTGACTTGGTGTATTGTTCTGCTTTGCTCGCCGTTACAATAGTGTTATGGGTAGGCAAGCGAGACACGTCGAGCTTTGTGAATGCATGGTTTCTGCTGACTTTAGAACGTGCGTTAGCTGGAGATGGCTTAGCGTTATTTTGATGGTGGGATAGTTGAGGAGCTGGTTCGGGGTGCTGAGCGCAGGAGACGGAAATGCCTTTAGGCAGTATCGGTTTGTTGTGGGAATGTTTGAAGTTGGTAAGCTCGTGATTGGCGGCTTATGTATGATGTGTTTGAAAGAGCGGGATGGTTTAAAGCAATTCAGTTAATTGGCGGTGACGGAGCAGGGTGCGAAGGAGTGGTCGATGTAGATATGCTGGTTGTTACGGCTCTTGCGAGGTTTTCGCGGCGATAGCAAGAATGGTCGCTGCCATCTACAGACACAGCGGCATCTGGAGTTGAGTGGGGGATGTGGGTTATTGAGGTAACTTGTAGACACTGGTGTGTTCTGGTATCTTTTTGTGCTTGGTTCGCCGTCATAGTAGTGTCGTGAGTTGGATTGCAGGCATTTCGAGCTATGTGCATGTAGTATTTCTGCTGTCGTTAGAAAGTGCGTTTGTTGGAGATGGTTTAGCGTAACTTTTGTGGTGGGATATTTGAGGAGCTGCTCAGGGGAGCTGAGCGCAGGGGTCGGGAACGCCGTGAGGCAGTGTCCGTTTTGTTGTGGGAGAGTTTGAGTGTGGAAAACGGGGTTGTGGCGGCTTGTATGTGGTGGGGTCGAAAGGTTGAGGGTCTTGAATCACTTCAGTTAAGCAACTGATTGTGGCGGCGACGACACAGAAAGCGATGGAACAGTTGGTGTAGAGATGCCGGTTGTTATGGTTCGTGCGACGTTTTGCGCGGAGAAGGGAAGAACGATCGCTGCTAACTACAGATACAAAGACTGCTGGATTTGAGTGCGGGAAGTGGATTATTGAAGTAACGTGTGAACGCTGGTGTGAGTTGGTTTATTGTTCCGTTTGGTTCGACTTTATGTTGTTACCGTTGGTAGACAAACGAGCTACTTCCAGCTATGTGAATGTATGGTTTCTGTTGACGCCAGTTGGTGCGTTTGTT
>JRZD01010065.1:4678-15871 GCA_000826945.1 Eimeria nieschulzi
AGCAGCAGCAGCAGGTCTGCTGTTCGCAAAAGACCAAGTAAAAATGAATAGACGCGGCACACGAAGGAGAAAGAGAGAAGCAGCAATGCCAGCAAACCACAAACCCCTCAACGAGGGTTTAGGGGCCAGGGTTCAGCAACGCAAGAAGCAGCTCACAAGCCAACAGCAAAACGAGCAGCAGCGGGAGACCATCACTGGCAACTACAAACAGCTGCACAGAATACAACAATTCGCTGGTTGCAGCAGCAGCCGCAGAGGCCTACCGGGGGCCCCCCCATACAAGAAGAGGGGCCTCAACGGGGAGGGGCCCCCAAACGCAGGCAAAACTACCTTAGGGGGGCCCCCCTATACGACAAAGGGGGCCTCAACGGGTAGGGGCCCCCTAACGCAGGCAAGACTACCCTGGAAGCCCCCCTAAGAAGTCAGTGAGGTGGGGACGCCCCTGCATAAAAAAGACATACCCTGCAGGACGCGAGACAGGGGCCTCGTTGAGTCTGTGTAACTTGAACTGCTGGGGGGCGGGCGGTGTTGGTCTGTCTGTGTACGCCAGAGTAAGGGACGGGGGAAAAAACAAAAAAGACAGCGTGCTTTCTTGGAGAAGGGAATAGGTGAAAGGAAAGAAGCTGTTTGCCGCCGTAAGAGAGAGAGGAGAGAAAGGGGTAAGGCGACGCATGCAAGGAGGTGTTTGGCCTGCGAGGCTGGGGTGGCCCTCGCTGGGTTTTTAAAAGAAAAAGATTTCAGAAATAAAATTTAGTGAACGAAATTGATATAAAAACCAAAGGAAGAACGAAACGAATTGAACGTACAGAGCGCCAGACCCCTCCGCTCGGCTGCTTGCGCTAGGGGCATCTCTGCACACACGGCGCCCTGCTGAATAGCAGGAATTCCGTCTGGGGAAACAATAAATTAAAATAATATTAATTTCAATTCATAATCCAATTACAAGACAAAGAGACTTTTGCCGCTCTCTGCAGTTACGCGGGAACTTGGGTTGTACATACACCTCACCACACTTTCTCTCCCTCTGCTACACAGCACCACTAGGGCGCCTGCTGTCTGTGTTGGTTGTTGCAGTAGACGCACCAGCGCCATTTACTGAATTTCTTACTTTTTGTTCATCGGAACATACCCCATTATGGTGGGCGTCCTGCCCTTGTCGTAGCGCGCAAGCAGTAAATCCATCAGCTCCACTCCAAAGCAAATACGCCTTGTGTTAACACTAGAACTCTTAGTTAAAGGCCGAGGGTCGAGTTAGTTACAAACGCACTTTTCGCTGTTGCAGAAACATTCCCGTCAGTATCTGCTGGGCCTGCCAGTAGAGCGAAGAGGCGCCACACGAACCCTCTAAATGTTTCTTTTAGTGCTTTGTTCGAACGCTGCCACTTAGCCTTCCCCTTAAATACCAAAATGAGTACGGACACGAACAATAACTTACAAATAGGTAGGGTCCCCAGAAAAGTCTGCCCTTCTCCGGCTTGTCTCTTTGAGGCGTTAAACCCAACCCAAGCAGAGCAAAGCGGCCAGGAGATGACGCGGCCAAGGCGCAGCAGGCCAGCTGCACCTCGGGCAGGCACCCATTCCAATACTCAGTGCGCCTTGCTGGGTTAAAACTGCTCCTCACATATCTAGGCGCGACGTTTCCTCTCCCAGCTGAACTAAGCCGATTTAAACGGCAACAAACAGAACAACACTTAAACTCAATTTTCCCCAGTTGACGCAGTGAACGCCGAAATTCCATTCATGTTAAAAATCTCGAGGTGGCTGATTTCCTCTCATCTGCCTCGGCTCCCCCCTGGCCACGGCGTTATGTTATCTCGTGGATGGTGCGAGAGCCTGTTGCCAGCAAGCTCAATGCGTAGTTTGCTGGTGAGGAAGGCCGTCGGCCCGTAGAGGTGCAGCCTGCTGGTTGGTTTTGGGTGTCTGCGGAGTGGAGGGTCGAGTGAGGGAGTACGCCAAGCTCAGCAGAGCTTTGTTGGCTCGTTGCCAGGCGTGGAAGGTAGAGGTCGAATAGCTTAGTTGCAGCGCAAGTCTCTCTTTTCGCCTACTAAGCCACTGCGGCCATACACAGCACCCATTCGGCCGAAGGGCAGGTGTAGCCCAGCTCTCCCACAGACAGCAGCAAGTCAAAAACCACCTAAAACTTACCCAAAGAAGAGAAGGAAGACATTTTAAGGGGGCGTTGCAAGGGGATTCATCTGCGATGGAGCGATGTTTTTCGGTAGACGCAACGTGGAAATTCATTTCCGACTTCGTGAGTCGTAAAGATAAGATAGACCATTTGCATGCAACACGGTTTCTTTTTCAAGCCCCAAATCCGCCCTCGCCACTCCCTCCTTTTCAGGGCTTTCTGGTGAAGGGGGATGGAAATCGTTTCTACTGAAAATTCTTGAATGAAAGCGCGCGGCCTTTTTCTTGTCTATTTATTCAGTTTTTTAGCTTTTCCTAATCATCTAAGTTTGTTTATTTGTGTCTATTCAACGGGTGATCTAACGCTTAAACGCAATTCAAGTTTCTACTGAAAGGCCTACTGCGCGATTCCGATTCTGATGTGCGGGAACTAAATTTGTGGTCTTGGTGTCTTGCATTCTGTTAGTTTGACTTGCTCGTATAGCAGCACTGGCCAGCACGCACGTAGGCAGTTGTTGTTGTATACAGCATTTCAAGTGTTTTTTTCTTTTATTAGCTACCTGCTCCCCTCCAAGAGGAGTGGCTGCGATAAGAAGGTCCTTTTCTGAGTGTATGTCATTGAGAGAGCCGATGAGGTTCAGCGACCTTGACTAAAATAGAACCAGTAAAAAAGTATTTACACAGCTAATTAGCAATAAGTAAATTAAGTAATTGCTTGCTTGTGTTTTTATGTGGGAGGCGGAGAGATGCTGATCTTGGTGATGTATGGCTGTGGTGTTCACTGACACCCGAAGGTCACTTGGCTTATTTCCCACATGAATACTGGCTTGTTTTAAATTCTAGCACTTGTTACTGCGTTGAATTCAAACGCAAAATTTTATTTATAATTGAAATAAAGGGATATCTAAAACTGGATCTTTTCTATCCGTCCCAGCACACCTGGGGGACTGAAAAAGGCTGGCGGAGGCTGTCTCCTGCCTCAGTACCAATAACTATTGATGAAACGTGCCTCTCGTTTTTCTCTAATTGTTCTAAAGCTACAGTTATGGTTCTTTAAATTTAAAACTTGAAATGAACCCCGACCTTGATTTCCCAAGAAATAGTTTTTGTTCCGTATGACGTCTTACAGAATCGATTGCCATTAACAAAAAACCTCAGAAGCCTCGAGACAAAGAGAGGCCCCACATGCGGTGGGGAAAACAAAAAGAAATGCACTCAGATCCGCATTTTTCGGTGGCAAAGAAGTGTCTCGAAAAGTGGGCAATTTGCCGCTTTGCTGTGGCGGCCCAGGCTGAGTGATTTTTTCAAAGCGTTGCAGCGAAAGAATCGCGTTCCTAGAGAAATCTTAAAGCAGCAAAACTTTTCTGTCTGCCCGAAACACTCCCACTAGCGCACGCATGCGGGTTCCAAAGCCCCAGAATATTACTTTGTCTCCTTGCTTCCGGCCGAGGTTGCTTGTGCTACCTCCCTCTATGCATTCCAACGCGTCACACAGCCCACTAAAAGAGCAAGGCAGGGCGCTGCTGCTACTTGGCATTACGAAGAAATTAAAACAGAGAGAAAAACGGCTGAGAGGTTCAGAGAAGGATTTTCATTTCGGGTTAAGAAATCTTTTCTGTTTTACACCGCCGAGGCTGCCTAGCTGTCTAATTACTGAACCTCCTAACTATTCCTGGCCAGCCACAAACAGCGACAGCAACGGCGCTCTTTAACGGCCTCGTTAAGGGTAAAAGAGACGCGCCTCTTTTGGATTGAATTGTGCTGAGACAGGGAGCGATGGGCACCTCGAAAGAAAAAATGAGGCATCGCGTCATGACACCAAGCAGCATGCGGCGTATCACTCATTAATAAGCGAAAGTTGAACGCCCTGTTAACAAACACCAGTGGCGTCTTCGAAACTTCATTAGCTGCTGATTAACCGGATAAGGTAGCCCCTGAAGGTTCTGCCTCCGTCTATCTGCTCGAATAGGGTAACCGTTTAAGGCTCTGCCTCTCTCAGTCTATTTGCTCTGTTGTGGGTGCTGCAGTGGCAGTTTGTCTCGATAAGAGTGGCTGCCAATGGAGATCCTCGAAAATCTTCTGGTGTATTTCTTTACGTGAGGAGATTTATGACCTCGCCATTCACCATGCGTGTTTTCTTGGCCCGCATGCAGCAGTCTCTGCCTTTGTTTCGAACAACTCTTTTAACTTTGATGTAATTTGTTTTAACTTGTTTTATTTTTCTGAACACGCAGGGGTAGAGGCGAACTGGAAGACGGCAGGCTACATGCGCCAAAGGCTGAATCTAAAGCAGCTAACTCTCGAAAGTTGATGAGTACGAACTGGGCAACGCACTGTTTTCAGAAGCAAAATGAAATTTTAAAACCAAATGAGATTAGGCAAATCAATGCCTCATTAAAAAACAGACTCGGCGAGCCCGAATGATATGTCTAATCAGAGCAGAAGTTGCAAAAGAGAGCTTCCAGAAAGAGAGGCCAATAAAGCTGACACCGAACTGTTGAGTTTTCTCGAACGTTCAGGCTTGTTGGAGAGATACAGGAGCGAGCCTCATATTACGGAAAACAAGTAACTAAAACACAATAAAAGATTCTTAAAGAGACACAACTAATCACACAATAGGTAACTCTCACTGTTCATAAAGGTATTTAAATACGCACTGTCGAGCGGCACACATTCGCTGCAAGTCAAGCCGCATTGCTTCTTCTTTTTGCTAAAGTTAAGCCGAATAAGCAGCTAAACTTTCTCTAACAGGACTCTCTTCTCCTCCCACGTTAGATTTCTGTCGAACATGATACGTCCTGTGCCTTATGTCAGCAGCAGGGACGACTTGCTTGTCACTCCTTGTGTTTTGGTTTTTGGGTATTGAATGGCTTTTATCCGCCTTGAAACAAATTCCTCTGTCCTTAAGAACTTTCATCGCTTTCGCTGTCTGTGTTTGTTTGCTGCTGGACGTTTTTGGGTAACCTGTGTTTCTTTTGCAATTTGTCCTGCCCTGTATTTTTTTTAGGCCTTTTGCGCTTTCGTTTTGTTCGGTTTTCTTTCTTCTGTTCGGTGATTTCCTCCTTTTCGGGAGTTTCCTTTGAGTTGTGTTCCAATATTTTTTTCAAGCTAAGCAACATGTCGTACCCACCAGCCGCAAGCAGACCCAGATGTGCATTGCTCAGCAGCTCTGTAAGTACTGCGCCCGCTTCGCCCAGCTGCACAGAAGAAATGTCGAAAGAGCCAGAGGCGAGGGCTACGAGACCTAAGGCGAAAAGCAGGCGGCCCTTCAGCTGGGGTGTATTTGCAGTTCCTGTTGTTTTTGTATCCGTCGTTGTTCCTGGTTGTTTCTTGGGGAAATAACGCAGCAGTTCAATAAGGGCAGCGATGATGTAACCGTAAGAGAGTTTGGATAGTTTTGTAACTCCCACCTTATCAAGGAGATCCACACTTTGATCTAAAACATCTTTCTCTTCTTTCTCGTTTTCTTGTTTTTGTTCTTCTTGGTTTTCTTGTTTTTCCTCTTTTTTCTTTTCCTCTTCAGATTTTGGTATTGTCACAGCTTGCATTGAAACCACCGTTTGCTCCGTCGGCTCCCCGCGCACCATCCCCACTTCCCTTCTCTTGTCTCTCCTCGACTTGTGAATGCTCTTCATTACTCCAACGGCTAGGAGGCAAAAGCCAATTACAAGGAACTTTCGGATTCGGTAACTGTTCTTATTAGATTGAGACACGTTCGACGCTCCGCTTTCGCGTGAGACAGCTACAGTACTGCTTGACTTGTTGGTTTCGCGTGTCTCGACACTAACCTCTTCCGGCTCTAATGAAAGTTCCTCTTTTGAATTTTCAAGCTGCTCAGGGAGGAGAACTTCTTGGGGGTTTGCCTCCAGATCCCTCAAGCCGCTTTTGGGCTCTGCTGCTGTACGGGACACGACATTCCAGCTAACTAGCAGCAAAGCCGCAAAAATAATTGCTTGTCTCATCTTTGATCAAAAGAATAAAAAAACAAGTAGCAAAAAATGTGGCGGCTGGGCTGCTGGAATCGCCCCCAGTCGGCACCCAACAAAAAAGAAGGTGGCTAGGGAAATGAAATATCACACTATAAATATTTTATAAAAGGGCCTTCTGATGCTAAATAAACATTTAAATACATTTAAGTAAATTATAATACAATGGTGAAATAAACTATTTCAGAAGAACTTCTTTGTTGTACTCGTCCGACAAGGTAGGATACGACAGCCGAAGGTGCTTTCCTATAGGATCCGCGCGGCCCTATAAAACTGTTCTGAATATATTTTAGGGGAAAAGTGTTACTGCATTTTCTATTGCTTTACAGTATCAATTTAAGTGTGGGTACACTGTTATTTTGAAAAAATAAGAGAGGATTTCTCCTTTCTCTACCTGCGCATGTGCTTCAATGAAGCTACGCCAGCTTCCTACACCTGCAGCGAAACCGCACTATTTCTAGTAGCTGCCTTCATCAAGACAAAGTAAAATTAACAAATAAAATTTTATGTGAAAGTGCAAGCGGTTCTGAGGTGAATAAATCTTTTAGTGATGGCCCTGATCGAAGGCCAGTGCAGGCATCTTACGGAGGTTGCGAGTCCAGTGGCATCTGCAGCCGATAACGCGCTAGGCGAGTTCGTAGAGATTCTGTCTGTTTTTAATTTTTGGTTTTTTAAAAACCATTTAACTATTTCTTTGAAAGGTTCTGATTCGGGGTGTAGTCTTCATCGCACCGATGGTGTTTTCTCTGTCGAGTTGCTTGCTCTTGTAAAAGATTGCCTGTGCTCGCTATCGCAGTTTTGTCTGCTTTTTCTAGCTCCTACTTGTTTTAATTAATGTCCTAACGCATCTATCAATGAAAGGGTTCGGCTAGGCGCGTCTCCAAGGCGCAGGCCAGCTGCACCTGTTGGCTGTATCCTCTGGTCTCTTGCCTATTCAAAGGGGCAAGCCGGAGAAAGACACTTTGTCTGGCTGCTAACTGTTTTAAATTAGTTTTTTGCGTTGTTTTTAAAAACCTTTTAAGCAGAACCTGAAACAAAGCATTTATTTTTGTCTTTTCCTTCAAGCCAGCGTAGTATCGGATCTGCTTTTTCTTTGGGCTCGGATGCTTCTTTTTGGCTTATATATTTGTCTTTTGCTTTCAGCTCTGTTTTTATTTATTTAGTGTTTTATATTGGCCACTCTCTGTTTTTATTTATTTTGTTTTATGTTGGCTACAAATGAATGATTAGGGATTCGCAATAGAAAGCTCTTTTTCACTCTCTTGGGCTCTGAGGCTCAGCTACACATTTTTCGATAATAGGCAGCATCTCACGCATCCTCTGTCGTTTTGTCTCCTTCTGTCTCCACTGCATGCACCGGAACTTTCGGTGTTTGCAGCAGCAAAGGCGTCCTTTTAGCACTTCTTGCTATACACGGAGACCTTAGGGTGATTCTGTAGTAGCCCCGCTGGTCTCTCCATCAGAAAGCCGTTGGCTATTTAAACGCCCTTAAAGATCCCATGGCAGCAGACTGACTTTTGCAAAGGTGAAGTTGTGAGTATTTAGATGAAGTTTTTGCCGTGAGGAAAGCGAGACACTTGAAGTGTTCATCCCTAGTTTCTGTTTAACGGATTTTCATATTTTTTTCCTCCGAGTTTTTTCGGAGCATTGAGACATAATTCTGTTTTTAACTATTCCTGTGCCACGTTGTGCCAGCGTCTTTCCGGCTCTTTTTTGATTGTTTGAATGTTTTTTCTCAAGAATGTTTGTCTCCTCTCTGGCAGCTGGCTTTAAAGAACTTCTTCTTTTCTCCATCTTTGCCTTTTCGTCTTTCCTGCTCTCTGGCAGTCTTTTCTTTTTTTCTATCTTCTTTCTGTGCCTCCTTTCCGACTGGTTTTTCTTATGAGTTGCATTGTCTGGCAGCCTTCAGTCGGCCAGAGTGTTAATCGGTAACCCTTCGTGTTTTTGCTGTGTGCGTGTCTCTGTCTGTGCTTTCTCTCCCACCCTCTTCCAGCTCTCCCCAGTTGTTTAATGAACCATAACCCCTTTTCGTCTGTCTTACTGTAGCAATCAGTGCATATCGGCTTCTTAACCTCTTAGAACTATCTCAAAAAGAACTCGAGGCTGAGAAGACCGATAAAAAACCCAACCAAACCAAATGCAAAAGGAGTATCCCTCGTTTTCGTTCGATTTCACGAAGGAAAGCAGCCTTTGTTGTGAGAGACAAAATAGCAAAAGAATGCACAGATAGACACTAGGGTGGTGCCTGGTAGTAAGTACACTAGAAACCCGCTAATCCACAGATTCTCCTTAGAAATGTGATTTTTAAAAAGTTACGAATCTTCGAGTTGAAGATTGCTGCTGCTTCTTGCAGTTGCTTGGGAGGGCTGTACTGGCTTCGCCGCAGACCAGGGAAATCATGGAACTCTCCCGATATGGAAATAACGCATTTATTAAAAGACAGATTTAAAAACCCGGCATAAATCAAAAGGGAAACTGTTTTCTTATTTGAAAGAAAAAGAGAAAGGCGTCGGGTTTTTCTTCTGTTGCTGTTCTCTGCCTTACCAAGTGCTCGCTGCTAAGATTTCCTGTGCAGCCCCAGGTCACCAGAAAAATGAATTTTGTTGTATTTAAGAGCGCGTTGAGTATTTTATTTTTGGTTTTTGTTTATTTTGACTCAATTATATATTAATAAAGAAGCTGAAGGGCCTTTTTTTCCCTTGGACGCTTAAAAGAGTCTCGATACGGATGCAATCCTTTCGTGTGCAGGTTTGAGTGGTTATTTAATGCTTCTTTTCAGACATAACTTCAAAACTTATTTATTTAACGGCAAACATTCAAAAGTTTTTAAACTATTGGCTTTTTCTCCACAGCAAGATACTTTTACTGTTTTTGTTTGCAGCGCCCTGGCCGTTGCTGCCCGAGCCGTTGCCGACCTCCAGCATCTTTTTTTCCTTATTATTTCCCGTGTCAATTCTTTAATAGCCTTTTTGCATTGCATTTTGCCTGTTGGGGTTTTTATCAAGTGTATATACACCCCATTAACCGCTTAGAGTGCCTCTGGTCCTCTCAGCGTGGCTCTGAAAGTCAGCAAGTTGAACCTAGTAACAATTTGCAAGGGGAAAACACGTTCCCATCTCCAGCCGAGGATGGCGGAGACTCGCCGCGCATTAATTACGGGCATTACAGGACAAGACGGATCGTGAGTTGTTGGCGGGCGTAGCATTCCAAAGCAGTGCCTTGATGAGGCCCTACAGTTTATTAGGCTTTATTTTGCCTTTCTTAGTCTCGTGCCAGCATCAGTATTGTCGTTTTAGTTGTTTGTTTGGCATGAAATCGGAGCCTGTGGGCTTTTGGGGCTTTTCTTGCTATCAGCTACCTCAGCGAGTTTCTGCTGGCGAAGGGCTACGAGGTGCACGGGGTCATTCGCCGTAGCAGCACCGCAAATACCGACAGACTCAAGTCTGTCTTCGACCGTACGTGTCCCTCCTTTTCGTGATATTGCCTGTCTTCTTTCCCTGATGCCGGTTCTTTTCTGTCTGTGAGGCTCTGAATTCTTTTTCCTGCCTTGCGTTTTGTTTGGGACGGCTAAATGGCTTTTATTGTTTTCGCTCATGTTGTTTTCAGGGGTTCATTTGCACTATGGAGATGTTGCGGACTCTACGTCTTTGTTTGCCATTGTCTCCCGCGTCAGGCCGCACGAGGTATACAACCTCGCAGCCCAGGTGCCTCTCGACACTACAGAAACGCTTCTAGCCTCTTTTAAATTTATTTATTCATCTCTTTCGCATTAGAAAAGAAAGGTAAATACATTGAAGCACGAAAATGACGAGTTTTATCTTTTTAGTGTTTGTCTGCGCTGCAGAGCCATGTGAAGGTCTCTTTCGAGGTGCCCGAGCACACCTCAGACTCCACGGCCATAGGCGTCCTCCGTTTGCTCGAGGCAATCCGAGCAGCCGGCCTTGCGGCTGAGACCCGCGTGTAAGAGAGCCGCATGCAGCCCCAAACTCTCCCTAAGAAATGGGCTAAAGGGGGCCAAACAGATGCAGGCAGTAAACGTTTGCGGCCAGGAAAGTGTACTGTTCCTGGCACCAATATTGCCTGTCGCCTAAGGAGCCGCATGCAGCCCCAAACTCTTTTTTTTTCCCTGCGGTGTATATATTGGGACGAGCTTGTGGTGTACATACACCCCGCGCTTTGCAGGTTTCAGGCCTCGTCGTCGGAGATGTTCGGTTCGGGTGACGCCGAGGAACAGAATGAAGAGACTCCCTTCAAGCCCTGTTCACCCTACGGTCAGAAGCACTGAGGGTTTTGTTTTCTTGCTGCAGCTAAAATAGGCTTTCTTTGCTGGTTTAAAAGTTCTTTTTATTTCCCTGCATGCACTGCGCACAGGCGTCTCCAAGCTGTACGGACACTTCACTATTCAGACTTACCGCGCAGCCTATGGCATGTTTTGTGTGAGCGGCATTCTCTTCAACCACGAGAGCCCGAGGAGAGGGGCGACGTTTGTCTCTCGAAAGATAACACTGGCTATCGCCAGCATCCTGAAGGTGCGTCTCTCAACGGAAGAAGCTCTCTGTAAGAGACACGTTCTCTGTCTCTGTCTCCATGTGGCTGCAACGTGCAGCGAGTCAATCGAACTTGCTGCTGCTTCTAGTCAAGTGCCTCGTCTGCATGCAACCCCAGCACGTTCTCCTTAGCTGTTTGCAGGGGGAGCAGGAGTACCTTGAGCTGGGCAATCTTGATGCCAGACGTGACTGGGGCCATTCGAGGGACTATGTGGAGAGCATGTGGCTCATGCTGCAGCAGGAAACACCTCGGGACTTTGTGGTGGCTACGGGTAAGTTGCTTGCAGTGTCTTTCTTTGCCTTGTGGTTGGCGCTGGCTGCACGTACACCCCGCGCTAAAGGGCAACCGAGACGGAAGCACTCGGCGATGAGCTGCTGCTGTCTTCAGATGTGTTGCTGCTGCACTGTGCAGGTCACCAATACTCTGTTAGGGATTTCTGCGAACTGGCCTTTGCCTTCGCCGGCCTCCCGCTAGAGTGCGTTAGCTTGTTAGCTCTTTCCACCCCTCGATGTCTCCTGTCTCTCCCGTGTCT
>JRZD01010067.1:2993-15685 GCA_000826945.1 Eimeria nieschulzi
CAGAAGTCAGATGTGTACCTGACAGGAATAAGGCTGAGCTTGGCAGCAATGATGGCGCCACGGATGGCGCTAGCGACCTCCTTGGCACACTTCACTCCAAGGCCGCAATGGCCATCACTATCTCCAATCGCCACGAATGCCTTGAAACGAGTCCTCTGACCAGCACGCGTCTGTTTCTGGACAGGCATGATCTTCATAACCTCATCTTTGAGGGGGCGGGATGTTGCCTCAGGAAGGAAGAAATGATCAATGATCTGCTCACCATTCGTATGGCACCACAGACGCATGAAGCCACTTTATATTTTTACAACCCTACGGATAGGTAGATTGGACATCTAGAGGCAAGCGGAAAAAACGCCCGCCAGGCAACGAATAGCAAGTAGGCACCCAAAAATGTATAGAGAGGAACCGACAAGATGTAAGCAACGAAAGCGCATCAATCAGATAATATTTGGACAAAACTTCCGTCAGTCGTCCGGAAGGGGAATACAGTTGTCATCAGATGCGCACTGAAAGCAGCAATATACGGGGCATAGTGCCATTCCTTGTTCCGATTCGGGTGACCACCAAAACATGTGAGTGACAGACGCTCAAGGTCAGAGCAGCACAACGTATTAAAACCAATGCAAGAAAGTGATAGCGCATGTTCGTATACCACTTAAAAGTGTTCAATTGCCGAACCTGGAATTCTTTAACAGGAAGCGAATGAAGATAAACTTCCTCAATAGAGGCGATCTTCCCCGCGCGTACGAGACGACCGAGTTTGGTAATAGGAACCCAGTCCTTCAGGTCGTCTTCGGGAGTACCCCTTCCCCTGCCACGGCCACGTCCCCTACCACGCCCGCGGGGACCTCCACGCCCAAAGCCACGTGAGAAACCGCCGCGGTCTGAATCAAAAAAACACGAAAGACTCGACATCCACTGTGTCACACAACAGCTGCCATTCTGCCCTCTGCCCAATCTGCAAAAGCGGAAATGTAGCAGTAATAAGTAGTCCCACGCAGAACACCAAGTCTACACAAAAGGGGCAAAAGAATCTATTCCGCAGATCACTGTGACACAAACAAAAAAGGACCTCACGACAGCGGGGCCGCGCCACCACTGGATGCGGAGTCGAAAGCCACAATAAACAGACTGCATTTGCCCTTTCTACTCTCCATGCTATGCCAGTTTCTTTCAATCAGGAATTTTCAGTTCGCATATAAGAGCCCTGCCATCGTCATTTCGATACGTATTTATCAGAGATATGTCGATAAAAAGCCTACAGAAGCCCCCACAGGAAAAACGCAAAAACGTCCCTGCTGCATGTGCGGGCAACTACGTCATGAGAATCCACGTTCTGAGACGAACCTGCCATATTGTATTCGTAGCAAAACGCCTTCAAAGGAGTTCCTCAGAAAACGATCTGCAAACTTCTGTTTTTATGACGTAAAAGCCCCCATATCGCAGATGGAAGCCAAGGAGCAGTGGGGCAAACTGGCAGCCCGCAACTACGCCACAGCCTCTGCTCGTCTTCAAGTGCTGTCAATAGATAAGCGAGTTGTCTGTATTTTGTTGAAGGCATAAAGTTCAAAAGTTTATTTTCATGTGTGCTGTTTCTGTGCCTGCTACTCGTCGGCCGGCAAAACGGGTGTGTTGACACCCAGATGTAAGATTGGCTGGTGTAACGCCTCTACTGTAAAGGTGTTGGAGGGGGAGCAAAAGGGATTTTTCAAAGTCTGCCTCATGCATCCCCTCCAGGATATTTAAATGGAGTTTCAATTCTTCAATCTTACGTTATGCTGATTCAACTGCCATTTCTAAAAGGCAGTTATAGACTCAGAGACTGGTACCTTACCCTGAGTAGATGTTAATCCGTATGTTCGGTATTGCACCTGCTGTGTTTCTGTTATCACTTAGAATTGTCCTGATTACTGTCCTTAGTGATGTATGAGTGGAAGAGTTACGCATATGTATGTGAGGAGGAGTAGCCCAGCTGCTGAGATTGTACACCGAACTCACAACAACAGTGGTCTTGCTCCCACATACCCTCGTCGTTCACCAGATTTGTAATATCCTCGGAAATGATATTGGGTTCACTGATATGTTTTAGATACTATAACACACTTAACAGATCCACCTCCCTTCAGTTCTTAGAGATAACCACTCAGCCGTAATAAGTAATTGGGCTTTGACCTAATTTCGTCGTCCTAGGGAGTTTACTCTCACAACTGATAGTAGGATTCAGAAGCGATATACTCCTAGATGCCCTCCTCTGAATCCCTCAAGCACTGCTTAATGGCGGGAATTTTCAGTGTAGTTTCTTGCCAAACAAAGGCCCTGTTTCCTAATACAATCCTTCTATTAGGAGATCCCCTGTGTAGCTAGCTCAGCAACTCTGCAAACACTTTTGTGCCTCCCTATCCTTCCCCAAACAACAGAACCAAGCCTAAGCTTAAATATAAGTAAGAACCAAATAATTTTCTCTTATTGATAAGAAGCCCAATAATCAAATAGGTTTTAAGCTTTACTAGTTCATACCCCGTCAGGTATCACTCCTCGGAACAGGATGAACATGGACGGCCCATTGCGGTTTCATTATGCAATTAAACTCAATCCCAACCCTTAGGATAGCTTTGAAGTTTTCCACAGATTCGGGGCTCGAATTGGGAAATTGTCAGGTTTTTAAATTGCAAAGAAAAAGAAGTTCCTGTAATGAAATACAATCGTGTTCCACATTTTCTCTAGGCCCAAAGCTAATACAAAGCTCGAATAAATCTCCCAAGACCTTAACAATACTAATACAATAATGTACCATTTAATTAATGGCCACTCTTTACGTCGACACCTTAAGGACCATGAAAGTAATGGGTCTCACAGGTCTTAACTATGGATGATCATTGAGGCCCATCTCAGTGATGAATAGCTACATGTGTAGGAATCTTATGCAATAAATAAATTACTTTGCATTTTTTTGTGTACCCTGAAAGATGGGAGGGTACGAATAGTTGTATCTGAGGTAATAAAATTTAACTCCCTCAGTATGAGTAGTTAATCATATTAAAACCTCAACAAAGACTTTATTTTATTACGAGCCCTTATAATAAAAAAGGTTCATAACTTACTGGGGGCTTAAGGGACACTATGAGGATTGCAGAACTCCTACGATCCCGCGAAAGGGTGGTGCACCACCCTTCGTTGCAGGCGTGAACGCAAGACAGATATTAAAGTGGAGAGCTTCCTACAGGGCTCTTCCGCTTCAGCTTCATTACTCATCATTCAAAAAACAATGTTATTTTACCTTTTATGTTTTGGGGCATATTTCGGGGAACTGACATGTCGTGGACTTCACTGTACTCACGGCTCAGAGTCGAAGCGCTAGCCTGTGCCGTTGTTCGTTTCAGTTTGTCATGGTTTGAGCTCAGTGCGTGTCAGCTAGCGATGTTAGCATAATAGTGTTATTAATTATAGGTGCGATTCTATATCGCACAGTTCAGCAGGATGTCAGAGTGAGAATACACAAGAAATATTTTAGTGATAAAAGGGACGAGGCTTAACTCTCAAGTGATAAGGTCAAGGCATTGTTTGAAAAGGCTAAAGCTCTAGGCTAGCTCAAGGTTTTAGGGAAACACGTGACGATCAGGATCCGTCATGGAGGACCGGACTATGAGTCTCAGACAGAACTCTTGTGCCTCACTTTTTGCGAGACTGAGTTCTACTATCGTACTTGATTTGAACTTTGATATTTATGTTCTTTCCGTAATATTCTGCGGCAGGCCAAAAGGCCATCTAACAGGTTAAAGAACTGCCAAGGGAGTGCTAGCGCAATTGGTTTAGGACTTTCGACATGCTGGGGCCACGCCATCCATATGGAGTGTTACATACACATACATGAAATGTAATGTCTATAACAATATAAGGAGCCAAGACTAAGTGCCAGCAGGTTTCTCAAAAAACGAGGCTTGACATGGGAAGGACCAGTGGGTAGCACAAGAGAAGACTACTTATGCGTCAGGTACTGGGCCATCCCGTGGTACCCCGTCAAGTGAAGAGTTTAGAATGTTAAGGAATTTGTACGTAAAGTGTTCTACTCGGTGGGGAATGTCGTTGAGGTTCCGGCTAGCCGTCCGTCAGCAGCTCGAGAACGTGATTCACCCAGCCTTGGCCCTTCAAAGATCCTGATGGGGCCGTCCCATGCAGTATTAGGCAAAAAGTTGGGGGGTTTTCACATGGTACATAGAAACTTTAATTACCTCCTATTATGTTGCAGCATCCTGTCTTTTTCGTTTCGTTGCCTTCTCGATATGTGGAGAGTTACCCGAGGATGCGTTAATGACAGCTAGAGGAGGAGTGGCAACCTATTCCCGTTGTGAAGAAGGAGCCTTCCGAGCAGAGGGTTGTGCACTGCGTGTGCGAAGCTGAACATATTCTAGATTAAAAAGGAGAAAGTCTTTCGCTGCAGTACTTGGTGAAGTAAAAGGGGTTCCCAGACTCTGATGTCACTTGGGATCCAGCCGGGAACCTTCCGTATCCGCAAAATCTCCCTGTTACAGCGTGCCTTAACCCTGATGAGAAAAACTTCGAAGTTACGCAGAACTTTTTACGGGACTTTGAATCCCAAATCAAAATTTAGGCCGAAAAACTTTGAAGATCTTTTGGTCTCCCTGAAGGGATCCCGCTGCAGGGGGAAGACATTGTCGTTTTCATAGGTAAGCGTTCCCACGTAATGTGCGGTCATCGAGCTCTCTGTTGCATTGTGCTGGTCGTTCGTTCCCTCTCTTTTTTCCTTAGAATTCTGTTTTAACTTTCTTTAGTACTAGTATTATTTGGTCTTAAGGACGCGCGGCGCAGATATAAATGTGCTTATAGCTAAACTTTACAGCAATCGTCAAAGAGGGAGTTCGCATTGAGATATCGTTTCCGAACAAACAGCTGGCTCAATGGAAACTTCAAAGCTCTTTGATTTTGTATTTATCTAGGGTTGTTGAACTAAAGAAAAACTGCTTGTTTGTGTGTTGAAAGATTCCAAAGGAAAACGGGGCTGGAACTCGAAGGCTTTGGCCTTCAAACGCTGGCTGCTGTGCATATCCTTCCGGCTTTTTGCGGTTTCCGTGACAGGGAACCAATTTCATAATCGCTATTTTGGAAGTATTTGTGCTGACAAGTCTAAGGGAAAATTTATTTCCGCGTTCCCCACGCACTAGCGGATTCGTGGCTCATGAGGCCTGAAAGCAGCCGTTCTCTTTTCCCCTCCTAAGATATCCCTGCTTTCTAACTATTTCTCAGTCTGTCTGGTTTTACCTTAGTCTTTCAGCTTCTGTGGCTTTTTGTGGATCTGACCTCTCTCTGCTTGCACTGCGGCAGGAGGGGACGTGCCTTTCTCTCTTATTTCTGATGCAATTCTCGACGAAGGCTCCGTTTCAGGGGCCTGGGTTGTCCGTCTCTGTCTCGCGGAGCAGAGAGAGCTCTCTGACTCCCCCGGGGACTCCAGGAGACACATCAGCCAACAACGCCACAACAATGTCGCAGGATCGCGTCTCGCCCACACGGGCTGGCGAGCTCTGGATGACAGAAAATGCAAAATCTTCGAGAACAATGCGCAGATTCCCATATATGATTAGGGGAATTATGCCGGGGGCCACGCCCACCGACGTCCGAAATTTTTTTTTGAAAGTGGGGCCGGTTAAGGATATGTACCTCCCCGTTCACCACCTAACCAGAACACCAAGGCAAGCTTATCCTATCGCTTTGGCTTTTTTTGTTGTGTTGCGTTTGTGCTGAATTTGCGCTTGTGTATGCTAACGAGATGTGTGTTTTGTTCACCTCCACCCTTTTCAGAGTATCTCCCCAGTGGCCTTGTGTCTCTTGGTTGCTCGTTTTGCGGTTTAGGAGCTACTGCTTCGTTGACTTTCTAAACGAAAAGGACGGAGAGAGAGCAATGAAGGAATTGAATAATCAGATGTTTATGGGGTACAGGGTGACCATGCACTTGGCGAACAGCGACCCAAAGACTCCAGATCAGATGGTAATTAAGCACATAACTATATTGGCAAATCAAAAGATACTTTAAAAGTATTTATGGAGCTTGGCTTATCCGCTTATTCATGTTTCGCTATTTGGACTTCTCATCTTACAGAGAGCACAGAGTTTGAACTAGTTGGTACCAGTAGGAATGAACAGAGCACTAAACACATCAAATCCAAACTACATTACCAGTGTCATTTTATTTTGTAGAGAGAACAGATAGTCATTGTCGACCCAGAATCCGTTTTGTGATTGCATTTTCCCGTGTGTGCTGTGCTGTATTTCTCTGTAGCGCGTTATTTATGAGAAACGAGATGAAGAGACGTGAGTGTCTTAGAGTGGTCAGAAATAAATGTTTTCAAACTAAACTAAGTTTACACTCGGCAATGCAGGCAGAATTATACATTTGTTGGCAAAACAGAAAGAAAACAAGTGACTTGAGACAATGACATCAAATTGGAGAAGCCAGTGTTGAGCTATATTGGCACCTCACTATGCCAGGGTGCGCTCACAAAGCAATTCAACCACCATAATAGACAAAACCAGTGCCCGTAATCTGCATCTGAACGAAACAAATTGAACCGCAAATGAAATGAAAAGGTAAGAATTGTAGGTCCCGTACCCTGGCCATTATGCTCTGGTCAGATTTCATACTTGAGTAGCAATCAAACTCCATGGCGACAGTTTGCTACACGAAACGGAAATAACTGCAAATAATGTTTCCAGGGATGTACATTTACATTAGTTTTTATTTTGTGCGCCTTTTCGTTAAAGTCTATTTCATCCAATTGATTCTAACTACACGGGAAAGTGCTTCCCGCAATTATTAAACAGGTCCCCTATCGGCCCGCCTATGCGCTTATAGCCATTCTTGGTTTTTTCTTATTTTTTATGCTTGAGGTGTATTGCCTCCTTCTGGGCTTGCCGCTGGTTGCCTTCTCAGGGACCACAGGCAAGATTACGCGCCAAGTCTAGACCCAAGGCGGCGCTCTCGGTCCACTCCATCCATTTTACGGCGTCGGCTTAGAAGCGACGATAGAAGTCGTGATTATAGGTACTACAGAAGCAGGAGGAGGTACGGCAGTAGCAGGAGCAGGAGCGTGAGCAGCAGCAGGAGCAGGAGCAGGAGCCTGAGGAGGAAAAGACCGAGCAGCGGCAGGCGACGGAAGAGTGGACACTGCAGCAGACATAGAAGCAGGAGAAGCCTCAGCAGCAGCAGTGCAAGCAGCGTTAGCCGCTACCATAGTAGCAGGAGACGCAGCAACAGGCACTCCAAGCGAAAGCAGAGTCGCCGCAGACGCAGCCACACCCCGGTCAGAAGCAGAAGCAGAGACACAAGAAGATTAAGCAGAAAACGCAGACACAGGAGCGTCAGTTCATCCGTTGAGAAGAAAGGCAGCAAACGCAGCAAGAAGCATTGCAGACGATCGGGTAGGTTGAGCACGAGAGACCGAAATAGGAGGGAGAGGCGGCATCGCAAGAAGAAGGGCAGGAGCGAAAGCAGAGACGGAGATTCAACTGTCAGCAGCAGAAGTAGCAGAAGGAGTACTGTCAGCCGCAGCAGAAGCAGCAGCCCCAAGAGGAGAGCTGATCGCAGGCCCCGCAAGCGGAGAGAACCCTCTGCTTCGGTAGATGCGGCGACGGGATCAACCGCTAAGGGAACAAACGACACAAAGAAAAGAAGCAGAGGGGTTCCGGGGAGTAATGAGGCAGAGTGCAGCAGGGCAGACAACAAGACGGATCAAAAGGAGTCTGACGAGACTACAAGCAGCAACCCCAGCAATAGCGGGAACGAAACAGGAGGCAGTGACAGCAAAGGAGAGAGTGATAACGAAGCAATAGACAGCGAGAGCGAATCAGGAAGAGAGAGCGAGAGCGAATCAGTGGGAGAGAGCGAGAGCGAATCAGGGGGAGAGAGCGAGAGCGAATCAGGAGGAATAGACAGCGAGTACGAAGCAGGAAGAGACAGTGAAGATGAAACAGAAGAGAAAGAAGATGCAGTTTCGCTGAAGGAGGAGAATGCAGTTGCAACTGATGAAGCAGGAGCGGTGGGGATGCAGCCGCTGGATAATTCAGCCTATACACCGCCTCCCGGAGTTGTTCTGCAGGAGGCATCTAACCCTGAACCTGCGGCTACTGAATCAGAGAAGGGCTCGCATTCGAGCAAAGCCAAGCGGACAGAAACGAAAACAAAGAGCGGCAGCAGCAGGCATGACAAGCAGCCCTCACGCAAGCACAAGAGTTGACAGGCACAGCACATCTAGCTAGTTGCAGAATCTGCCTAGCCAGCTGTCAGATATAGCTGGCCAGTACCTCTAAACTCAAAGGTCCAAACGGAAAGAAATCCGAAGGTTTAGAGTTAAGCAAAATGGCAGGAACTGGCTTTTTCTGGTGCAAGCTGCTGTTACTGGTGCTGTTGCTGCTGTGTGTACACACTCTGAATAGCTTCAGCAAAGCACCAGCGTGGGAGGCGTTCGTACTTCTCTAGTGTCCACGTTTACTGGTCTATTTTGTATCGCTGGCCAGTCCGAAGAAAGGTAGTCGATGGGACGGCCTTTGCATTTGCACTGAGGTGGAGGTGCGGTTTCATATGGCGCCTATGCTGCCGCAAGCAGTCTTGCGCCTACTGCTGACTCAAAAGAAGTACAAACAATGGCCTACAGAACTTCACGCGGCCTCACGCAGCGTTCCGTCTTCCCCTCTGTGTGTAGTTCAGTGGTATAACAATGCTTAGAACGTGTTCTCAGTGTTTCTGCTTTGCAGCAGACGGATCTGATTGCACAGTTGTCCATACAGCATGGCCAGCAGTGGTAGGTACAGTACTTGCTCTAAAGAGCCAAGCGGCCTGCAGGGGAGGGGGAAGGTCTCAAGCTGAAAGCAGTTTGTTTAAAAATTGGCCACAGGCCAGCAGTCGAGGCTTGAGAATAGTCAGTTTCCAAAGGAAATCCTCAGCTTTGTGCCTGCGTCGCAGAGGCCGTGCTGGCCTCAGTGTAGACAAGCGGGGAGGGCATGTCGCAAAGGTTTAGAAGAATCCCGAAATCAACTAAAGGAATTCCCAAACAGCTGAAGCTTAGCTGTGCAAGTCCCAGCTAGAATTGTCACGGAAGAACCTGTGCATTGTGACTAGTCTGGTCCAGGCAACGAATTGATAATACTGTAGCAATCCGACTCGCTATTCCGTGCATGTTCGCCACATTTAGTGAGCTGGATTTGTTGGTTTCGTTTGGAGTCGATTAGAAACTGATCTTTATGTGCATATATATATTTATGTGCATACACATAAGCTTGTGGACTAAGTAAAGCGCCAGTAGCTAAGCCTGTTAGGAGGATAGTTGGCGGTTGTTTGTAATGCACTCCACAGCGGTTATGAGCCGAGGAGACCAATGACTGGGTCGCATTTGAGGGTTGTTGGATTGGCAGCTTTCGCCGAATAACGAGGCAATTAAGGGCCGAACGTCCCATCACCATCGCCTCTTAATCAACCTTGTTAAGCTGATGCACTGAAGTCCGTTGCCTTGCAGCTCGCCCTTGAATAAGCGGTTTCAAAATGTGTTCAGTAGCCCTCAGGCTTCCTTTTGTTGGGGTTATCTTTTGGCACGTTAATACGATGATTAAACCGAGGTAACAGCCGAATGTCAGTCGTGAGTAGAGCAGTACAGGCAATCCAGGACATGTGCTCGTTCATGCACTGGGGGCTTCTAAGCTTATACAACAGATGGGAAAAATAAGGCAGAAAAGCTTCTGAGCTACTACTCTGTTTCGAGTGAAATCCCACTAAATAGTTTTAAGATCTACACGTTTTCTATTCTATAGTCAACTCGCCGCTCTCCATGGAAGAGTCAACTGGAGAGCGACGGGTGAGCCTTCCTGCCCCAGAAGCAGCAAATCGCACCTCGTTGTAAAAGAACTATATGGAAACTTAAGTAGGCGAATTAGAAGTCTATTCATGAGAAGGCCGAGGCAAAAAGAAACCAAAGGGGCTCTTCCCGCTATGCAACGCCAACTATTTGATGCTAGCCACAAGTGACCACTTGCTGCCCCAACAGCAGCATTCGTAACTACCAAAGTAGCAGCGGCCGCCCTGCAGCATCCCCCACCCCCCCTTCCTCTTTCAACTGGAAAACCCACAACAGCCGAAGCACCGAAGCACCCTCCATCACACCACCCGCACTCGGCTTTCTCGGCCTCCATCCTTGCAGGAGACGGAGAAAGACGTCCAGAAAGCGTCGCAGATGAAAAAGGCCTTCTCCAAAGACAGTACCAGCATCAGCTGCAGCTATACTGTTTTTACTGCTGCCACGTCCACTCCTCAAACAATGGGGTTATTGCAGTGGGCTTGGTGCGGCGATTACTGCTGCCTGCACCTCACCGTTTGGGGCCCACCCCCATGGCCTTCTTCCTCATCTTCCTCATAAGCCTCCCCTGAACCCTGTGTCCTCTGCTGTTGCTGACGGGCCCGCAGCTCCTCGGGGGTCACGTGCTCGCAGGTGTGTAGCTCTATCTTGGGATCGTCTTCGTCGACCTAAGAATATAAAAAACAAATGCAGGATGAGGAAGTGTGCATCTGCATATCATGCTAAATAATATAAATACATATTCGCTTATTCACGCATCCAATGTTAGGTGTAATTACCATCGGAGTGTCCTCCGGCTGAGGCAGAATCTCCCTGAACTTGGCGTGCAGAGACTCTGGTATCGTCTGAGGGAACTCGACATCAAATACGATGTACAGCTCGCCTGCAAGCAAGTAAGAACAAACAGCAAAATTGAAATAAGCACATCCGGCAACTTAAATACCCCAAAATAAACCAAGGATATCCATTAAGACAAAAGTCGCACTCACCGCTTATAAACGGATTCTTGTGGTTCGGCATGCCTTCTCCCTTAACGCACATCACGGCGTCGGGCTTCACAACCTCTCCTGGGTTTCCCTAAGGAGCAACGACACCAAAGCGTCGCATAAAGCTTATTGTCCTACACACACTCAACTCCCTACACCAAGCACGTCAAAAAGCAAATACAACTAAAAAACCAACACGAAATTAAATAAACGAGCACAATAATCGAACCGAGTTCATCAAACAGCGAGCACGAACAACACTTCATGTCGTATCAAACCCACACATGCCTCAGAAAAACGTGCACAAGACAAGCTGTATAGATACACGAATATTGCGGTGGTCAACTGCCTCACGGCCATCGCTGCAACTGCCAACAAAGCGAAAGGCAATCAGAACCAAGCAGCCGCTATTAAGTCTACGCGAGCCGCGGCGGCGCCGGCCTTGCGAAAAGAGACGAACGCCAATTTAGGCTCGCGGAAAAACAATACGCTGGTGTTGGGATATTAAAAGATATGCAGCCAATAAGCCGAGGCTGGAACTGAAGACAAACAGTGAGTTGGAATTAGGAAAGAAATACAAATGAACAAGCAATATCCTACCCGGATAAGCAGCTGGCGGCCATCGAGGTGGGTGAGAAGAAACTTGAATCCGCAAAGAGCTTCGTAGAGGGTGATCTTCTTGGTGATGAAGAGATCGTTACCCCGGCGTTTAAACAACTCGTGCTCCTGAAGACAAACGATAGAAAATGAACGGTCTGAGCCTAAAACCGCAGTGCCGGCATTTAGTTAATAGCAAGGCAAGTGGTACTTATAGGTGGGGTTGTTTGGATGCAAACACACAGTGGCAGCAGCAGCAAGAGCTCACTTGCTGTTCAACGACAAGGACGACATCTCCAGGTATTTCGCCGGGCCTCTCGTCGGCCTCCCCTCGGAAGAAAATCTTGTGGTGGTTCTTAACACCTGAGACAAGACAGACATCCCATCACACACAAGTTTGACCCTAACAACGCATAAGCCCTAAACCCTTATAGCTTTCACGTGCAGTGGGTATGTCTCACCCTTCTCAATAAAGATCTGTAGAATTTTCCTCTCTTTGCACACTCCCTTGCCGCCACAACCCTTGCAGCGCTTGGAGGGCTCGATGCTGCGACCCTGACCTTTACACGAGGGGCAGATGCCTTGGGTCTGCTGAATCATCGGGCCCAACTGTCGGATCTGAGACAAACAAAAGCAGAAAATAAAACAAAGAAACCAATTAAATACGCAAAACAAATCCTCAAACCCACCAAAATATCAATACAGCAGCGAGAGAACGCCGAAAAAACAGCTCGGCAACTTGATCCCACCCAGGAAAGCCGTACAACGTAAACAAATTAACATACACATATTAGCATATATTAATGCACACAAACGGCTATGTGTGCCCCTAGAAGCTTACCATGACCTTCACGCCTGACCCGTCGCAGTCCTTGCAGGTGATGAGCGCCTCTGCCGGGCCCCCCTTGCCATCGCAGCCCTTGCAAATGACATCTTTATTAATGGCCATGCGGCGAGGGGCACCGTTATATATCTGAAAGCAAAGAAACACAGCGCTAGGCGGTGTGTTATCCACAACCAATCACAGAATAGACGCAAGCCCTAACCAGACATAACATTCAAGAGATACATCACTGCGGCTAACGGTACGTACCTGTTCAAGAGTAACTTTAATGGTGCTCACGATGTCCTCTCCCTTCTTCTTGCTCTGTTGTCTGCCGGGTCGTCTACCTCCAAAGAACAAGTCGAAAATGTCTGAGGGATCTGTCTCAGGCCCGCCTCCTTCCAAGCCCTCCTCTCCCAATTCATCATA
>JRZD01010070.1:2965-15464 GCA_000826945.1 Eimeria nieschulzi
TCACAGGTAGATATGATCACAGGCAGATATGATCACAGGTAGATATGATCACAAGTAGATACTAGCACTGGTAGGTATTATCGCAGGCAGGTATGATCCCAGGTAGATATGATCCCAGGTAGGTATGATCACAGGTATATATGATCACAGGTAGATATCATCACAGGTAGATATGATCACAGGTAGATATGATCACAGGTAGATATGATCACAGGTATATATGATCACTCGTAAATATGATCACAGGTAGAGATTATCACAGATCGATATGATCACAGGTGTGTATGATCGCAGGTAGATATGATCACAGGTAGATATGATCACAGGTAGATATGATCACAGGTATATATGATCACAGGTAGATATGATCACAGGTAGATATGATCACACGTAGATATGATCACAGGTAGATATGATCACAGGTAGATATGATCACAAGTATCTATCATCACAGGTGGATATTGCCACAGGTAGATATGATCCCAGGTAGTTATGCTCATAGGTAGATATGATCACAGGTAGATAAAATCCCACGTAGATATGGTCACAGGTAGATATGATCACAAGCATGGATAATCACAGGTATATATGATCACAGGTGCGTATGATCACGGGCAGATATGATCAGAGGTATGTATGATCGCAAGTAAATATGATCACAGGTGTGTATGATCCCGGGTAGATATGATCACAGGTAAATATGATCGCGGGTAGATATGATCACAGGTAGAGATGATCACAGGTAGATATGATCACAGATAGATATTATCAAAGAAAGATATCAGCAGGTTCTCTTTGCTCAGACTCGTTCCAGTTGACGGCGCATGGACTGGCCGCTTTAAATAGGAGTATGAATTTTTTTTTTTCAAAGTCTGGTTCAATCAACTCAAAGGGCTTCTAGACTGGAAGCGGATCTTGCTAGTGAAAGCTCTATTTGCCCAGACAAACTCCATTATCAGAATAAGCTCAAGGTGAATGTTGAACTGAGTGAAAAAGCTGGAAGAGCACGCCTTCTTCGGACAAAATCCGAAAGCGATTCGTTGGCCGAACGAGACAAACGAGCCAGTAACTTACACAACGAAACACCTCAAAAAAAAGTGTGAAAAAACACGATCGGGCCTTCTTCATAACCAAACCCAACAACAACAGATTAACCCACAAGAGTCAGCACATACGATACTGACAGTGTTTGATACACACATGGCACGGAGGCAAGCAGCGGAAATGCAAAAGGGAAACAAGGCCTTTAAACAAATTTATAAAATATAACATATATATATATATATATATATATATGAATGTATGCGTGGATACTCGCGTATACAGATATTTACAAATATATGTATGCGAAAAGATTACGCACTTCTCAATAGTGTGTTTGTGTGTGTGTAGGGGGCATCACAAGAAGCGGCTTGCCTTGTACAGTTTGATGCTTCGGCTGATTGTCATCCTCTGCCCTAGACCACTAAATCCAACCTCTACCAGTTTCTTGGGGTTAAGGGAACGATGCCAGTATCGGCACTCGGCCACCGGAGTTGGTAATACAACACCTGAGCCAGCAGTCCGACACCTCGCGCAAGAAAAGACAAGTATTTATTACTTGGTTAAGCAGTGAAAAAATGAAGTGATGAATGAAAAGTGAAAGAAAAGACGCAGTTGTACCTGCTGTATAGACGGCCTGCCAAATGCCTTTGCAGTTAACCCGCCGGGTGATTTCTTTGATCAGCACCTAAAAAAAACCAAAAACACCCAAACCATGAGCCAGATATGAATTAAAAATATAAACACCTGTCTCGTTCAATAATTCATTTCCTCGTGAAATATACCACTGCAGGAAATAAATAGGCAAGACCTAACTGTCCGACTTGAACAGGTGCTATCTCTGCGTCATCTCTGCAGCCAGAACCTAGGGAACTAGATATTTGAGTTTCACCGGGGCCAGTCGTTTGCTACGGAGTTTCTTGTGGACACAGAGAAAGTTGACTTCCGCCACCTGAACGCGTTTGCCATTGCATTGCAGTGCTGTGGGAATAGCTGTGATGAAACCAACCAGCTGAACACAAGACGCAGGCAAGCACCAGCCACAGCCAAATAGTACAGAAGCATCCGCACCTACTGCATCAGGTCGAGCAGACGAGTGACTACACCAGCGCATGCACGGTGTGGCAGTGGTTCTGGTGCTTTGTGGGAATTTGTTTTGTTGGTCATGAAGCGCATCATGGAGATGCTCCTGCTGCTGCTCCGCAGAAACAGCAACAGCAGCAAGCAGCAGCATCCTGCAGGGCTTGTGCATAGATGCACGAGTTGACAGGAGATAACGTGAAATAATCGCTACCTTTTTGGTGGCCTCTACTCTGACGCCGATAATCCACTCCTTGATAGCCCCAGGAGGATCCAGCGCCCACACGAGAAATTCCCGACCATAGTTGAAGCGGAAAAGATTGTCGTCGTCTTCCACGTAGTGCAAAGCCAGGAGTTGGTACAGCTGCATTCGAAACAAGACAGACAGGCACAAGACAGGGAGCTCAAACCAATGCCACACCAACAACTATTCAGCAAGTGTGTCAGTACATCCTAAACCATAAAGTTAAATGACTTGCCTCATCCAAAACTGCTGGGTCATCGACCGGGCATTCTGACCAAACGAAACCGCTAGGCAAGTTGTATGGCTCCTGTGAGCAGACCCCACGCAGCAAAGAACGCAAGAGCCCTCCTCTTCATGAAAAAATGGCAGCAGAAGCGGCAAGGTTGGAAGTAGTCGCAGCCCCATCGCAAGCTTAACTGTGTAAAAGACAGGGCACATGGCTTGGGAAGGTGCGTTACCTTACGAACGTCTTCTACAGTTTTTGTTGCATCGATCGGACCTTCATCCTGTAAAAAGCGTCCAAAGCAGCACTAATTCACGTCAGTATACCCGCAGCAAAACGCACCCATCCGGAAAGCAGACAGGAATGGCAGCGAAGCAAACAGTAGACCCGCTATTATGCGTATACGAGCCATAGCTGCATCTAACGGCTTTCTCACAGCTAGAGTCAGAGAATTAATTTCACTGGCTTTCACCACCGGCTGAGTGTCCCAAAATAAATGGGCGCTGCTTGTGCTGGTGTCCGAAAGGCGAACCCCTGCGCCCACAGCCAGACAGCACAATGGTGGCTGATGAGGGCTGGTTGTTCCTACTATCTGCTTGTGCCGCTACCACTCAACGTACTGCTATTGCCACTTCATATATCAATACTAGCGCCGCTACAGTGTCTGAACAACTGGTATGCATGAGAAATAATAATAGAACTGTTAGCGCGTTCACTTCCCAATAGTAAAGTAGTGGTGGAATGGCTAAGGGAAGCGAAACTCGCAAGGCTCACCTCTCAGCATCTTAGCCAGCTCTGCAGCTGACGGCACGACATTTCCAGTGGAAATCGCAGGGGCAATAGGCAGGCTCTCCGCTTGTCCATTTGCTGGGGAGGCCGAGGCAGCAGTGGCTGGAGTGTCCCCCCCGTTGGGCCCATTCCCCACTTGCAAATGTGGGGCATCCACGCCGAGGCTGGTATCCGTAGGCATGTTTCCAATGGAGATCAAAGTCATATGTAGGGCTAAAGCTGCATACTCTAGCGTGGCTCGCCGTGCGCACAGGCTGCAAAGGGGCCAGTCAAACCCTGTGAAGACACGCAGTCCTGTTCAAAATTTTGACCTCCCCCAAGCCGGCTTTGAAGCTAAAGGGGAAGAAAGCGAGGCGTTTTCCTCCCGCAGCTGTGAGCTTTAGACCATCCGGGGCCTGCCATGAAACTGCCTCAGACACGGCGTCGCACGCTAGCATGGAATCGTGCGTGTAGAGTGTCTGGACGTTTCGAAATGGTGCACGAAGTGGATAATTGTTAATTCAACTTCCATCAATGCATGTTTTCTCAGACTGGGGCTGGCGAGAGCAGCCTGTAGCTGCCGCCCATCTCAGGACGCGCGACAGTGTATAATGTAAAAGCACAAAGATATCGCTTGGTGAACTTTTAGTAAAAAGGAGGATCAATAATGTCCATTTGTAGGAACCCGTTGCTGCAAAGTTCTCAACTAGCGCTTGTAGCTTGCTTTGGCACGTGTCGGCTGCGTAATGTTGCATGACGGATGTTGGCGTAATGTCCTAGCTTCTGGATGAAGAAACAGTTTCGCATGCCCAAATATACAAAACTATGCAATTTGAAGGCATTATAGAGAGAGTAGTTTGCGGTCTATAGATGTGTCTTTTCATCTGACCCTGCTTCCCCATAACAAAGCTCGAGGTCTACAGACTGGGACTATGCTCATTAGTGTGTGGGGAGGGCTGGGCTGAGCTTCGTCCACATCGGCAGCCTGCGGCTAGCTTTGGCTAGCTAGTGCTGCTCTATCCAATCATGCATAACGTCTGCGCAGATTACCTGATCTGATCTCTGTAAGCTGCATAGTACTAACACTCAGTTTTCTGTGCTACAGTCAATCCAGGTGTTCCGTCTTCCTATCGGTCTGCAATGAAGCGCATATTCTTGTTTGATATTGATGGACAGATATTTTTTTCCAATGCGTGACGTATTTATAACATGGTGCTGCATGTTTCCTGAAGTATTTGCACTTCGGCTTTGGGCTATTCCAGCAGATGCAGAAGAGCAGAGGAAAACGAGCAATTCCTTGTTGATGAGGGGAAGAAAAAATTTTAGACTAAGGAGCATGAATATAATGGGCCTAACAGGCCTGAACTGTGGACAACTATTAAAACCCATCTATGTGATGGACATCTACACGTATAGGAAGGTTGGGCACTTAAAAAATAAATTAAATAGCGTTGTAGGAAGTGCCTTTAAAGATGAGATGGTTTGCAGAGCCTCATTTGGCCTAATAATACAGGTGCCCATTCGGCACTTGGGCAACATGCGCGCCCACAATATAGTGAACAGGCACTACAATAACGGCTCATGTCGAGGCTAAGCATTGCGCCTGTGTCATGCTCGAGTTTTGTTGATGTTCTACGCTAATGCAAACCACTAGCTTTTGGTGTTTTTGTCTTTCAGCAGCAAGTGTTCAACCAGGTTTGGCCAAGATTGAGGCTATTATGTCTCGGCCGTTTTCCCTCCACATTCCGGTGAATGCGAAGGAGTTCCTTAAATTGGCATTGCACTAATGAGAATTCGTTCCCTGTTTTGTTCTTATTGCCTCTCTGACTGATTTGCTTAGGAAGGACAGTTCGTGTGGACGGAAGCAGAGCATAAAACGGCAAGACCCTCGTTGATCACCTCACTCCTCCCCTGGGTTGGCGATTCCAAATTTAGAAAAGCATTTCTTTCTTACAGCAAACGCTAGTGATGCTGCTGTGAGCATGATGCTCTCACAACAAACGGACAACTCTAAGACGTATTATATCAGCGCTTGTTTCGTTCACTGCTTTACCAAGGCCGGACATGGGTACCGGAATGGCAAAAAGGAACTGCTTGCTTTGTGCTAAGGCATCAGCCAATACAGACACCACTTACGTGGGCAGCATTTTACTGGTCAGGCTGACCATCAATCTTCGGCAAGCAACGGCTCGTTCGCTGGCTGGAGCACCTCCTACAGTACAGGTTCACAATCAAGTACACCAAAAGTGTCGTGAAAGTGGTGAAGATGGGCTTTCCAGACGCTCGAACGGTCAGATCGTATGCAGCACAACCGGCCTTATCTGTGCTGAATCGCGCTTTCTATCAAAGTACCACTCGTCTTTTACTCTGGAGATGCACGCCGCAGCAGTCCACGCATATATCAAAAACGGCAGAAGGGGAGGCACTATAGCCTCGACGACGGGCTGCTCTGGCTCCAGACAAGGTGCAGCATGTTGGCAGTCTGTCGATCTCGCTTGCCCAGATTCAAATGCCTTTTATATAGCACAAAAAGACAATTCTGCTATGCTTTCCTGGTCCATAAATCAAGAGGTTCCCCGACAGCCTATTGGTCTGCAACTAGCCCATCCTCCCCCTTCCCTGAGGTGTGGAGCGGGGGGTCTGGTGATTAGAACCATGCGCCACTACCAACTGTAACGCCACAACTCCTACCTATGTAGGAAGTTTCGCATGGCTTCAAGCCAAAAGAAATTAGAATATTTCATTTGATGACATTTTAAAGAGAGTAGCTTCTGTTCCATGGATCTCTCCATTCATCTGCCTCCTTGCCATAGCTCCGCCTGCGCGGCGCTGAGGATACAGGCCAGCCACCCTTGCCAACAGGCAAGATGCAACTGATGCTTGATGGCGAGGGGTGGAGCGATTTTAGGGTAGCCTCAAGCCTATGGTCGTTGGTGTGCTTGGGTGTTCCAGTGCGTCTCACTCCCGCATCCTGCACCTAGTTATGGCCAGCTAGTGCTGCTCTATCCAATTGTGCATAATAAATGTATATAAGTGAAAATGGATTAATCAATAATGTATTAGCTGCATATAAACAACATTCAGTTCAGCATGCAACACCAGCAGTTCCGGCATAGTCTGAACGTAGAAGAAACTTGTTAAGGAGAAACGGCTTCAGTGCAATAAAAGCCGCTCCAAAAGTGTGCATCCAGATAGAGACTGAATAATAAACGTGTTTTTCTCTTGCATTGTACAACTGCTCAGGGGTTTGTTGGTGGCCTACAGATAGGGGAGCTGAAGCTGGGGCTGTCCAAGTGAAGAAATCAATGTATTAAATTTTCCCCCTGCCTCTTTCTGGACTGCTGGCTAATTCGGGCTATTATGGCGGCATGCGAATCTTTTCATAACTCAATTGTAATTGAATTTGTGCAAGAAATAGATCCGCATGTTGGAGCCGAGTATAATGAGTGAAAAGGAAAGCGAATGAAGTGTATCTCCCCCATTTTCTTCAGATAGAATTGATTGCATGCTTTATTTACACCTCTGGTTTTTCACCGACGTCTTTTCACGGTTTCGCCGGCATACTCCCACTAACCCCAAAGAAATTGGTGAATCGCGTCTTGGCGCTGCTGCTGATAATCCGGCATGTGCTAACCAACACTTCAGGATTCTTTCGTTTACATGAAATTTAAGACAAACTGAGGTTATTTGAGCCGCTTATTTTCTTGGACACCGCTGAAGATGGTGATCGCCATTAAAGGCGTCGTTGTGCAGTGGTGCGGCTGAGGCTCACTGAGTATCAATCCTTATGGCTAGTCTTGCGTTGTTCCTACTATTAGTACCAGCGGCAAGTTTGGAAGGAAAATGAGTAGCCAGAATTTCGTAACAGAACGTGAATAAGAGAACCTTGCACCATAGAATGGTGTTGCCACTGTGTGAGGAGTGGGAGTGCAGTGCGCAGATCCTTCTCTCTCCTGATTTGTGCATGAGCTATAGTATTGTTATTTTCCAGACAAGTTTGCTTTAATGCACGAGAACCTAGCACGATTACCCCTTCAGCTGCACTTCTTTCTCGTCGCATCTACATGCCCGAAATCCTGCCTCGGATTTGTACCGATCTCCGTTTCTCTCTTCTCCGCAATCCGCAGCAAAAGAGCAACAGCAACATGACTTGCCTCTGCTTGTTTATACTAGGGTTTAATGCCGGTTTCCTTTCTGCTTTGCAGCGACCCGCCAACCATGGAGATTTTGCTGCAGCTCAACGAGAGCCGTGGCTTCGTGATAGAAGTTCTTAGCGGCGAGTTCGTCCTCTGCTCCGAAAACGTATGCGACTTTCTTGAGGTAATTTCACGCTAGGAAACAAGAAGTTTACTGTTTGATCGTAGGAAAACTATATACACGAAGGCAGCGCCGTGGCGCTGGTGTGGCAAACTGCTGCCCCTCCTTGGAGCACGCAAAGTCATGTCTTACCCTCGAGTCGCATGGCGGCACTCTGAGCAGTATGAGTTTGAAGAAGAGGCCGCACATAAGGCTCTCTCGTGGTTTGAAATGAGATAATGGTGCTGTTCTTACCTGCAGAAAAGCTTGCTCGGAGTCGCACATTTGCAGAGAACCGTCATGGTGATTTGACTGTGAAGTAAGCTTTAGCGACTACTGTGCCACGCACTGCGGACATGTTCAGGAGGAAGTAACCCGCCGCCTCGAGCTGGCAGAACGCCCTCTGGTTGACGTTCAGAAGGAGAAACAAAGACAGGGCGCTGAAGAGGAGGACAAGGAGTCGTAGATATAGTAGTAGTGCCTGTTATCGGTGCTCAATATGGATTGCACGAAAACCACTTTACGCCCTTTGCATGAGAACTGGGGTGCATTCTATTTCTACCTTTCGTTTTATGATGCCATACTTCACCCTTTGTCGCTTTTTCTCATTGAAACTGTCCAATCCATCCGCATACCGCTGGCAAGTGCACCAGGAATAGACCACAATGAACTCCATCGCTGTACGCTACCACGGTTCTCTGAGAATTCGCCTATTGTGCATGCGAAGGGTGAGGTGGTATTGTCGATTCTTATGCCTCTGTCCAGCATATTGTGGCGAGTGTATCGGGACAAGGCCACAATGAATGCTACCACCGTTCTCTGATCATTCTGTTATTATGGATGTGAAGGATGAAACACTGTTATCTTTTGTTAATTCATTCATCCAGGATATTGGGGCAAGTGCATTAGGAATCGTCCACACTGAAAGACATTTCTGTACGCTACGGCGATTCTCTGAGCGTTCATTTACTCTGCGAAGGGTGGGAGGGCTGTTGCCTTACTTTTATCAGGCTTATTGTTGTCTTATTACCCAGGTGTCCGGTGTGTTGTTTGTTTTTTACAGCCATACCTTCGGCACCTTGTGCAATTGGGGCAGTTTACAGCACGGATGCCCGAGTGGTTAAGGGGGCGGACTTAAGATCCCCTGATCGTAAAGATCGCGTGGGTTCGAACCCCACTCCGTGCATTTCTCCTATTTGTTTGTTTTTGGTGAAGTTTACTTTTAATATGCTAAATCTAATTGGATGTGCACAAACAAAATATCTGTGTCTTCTTTTGGCACAAGGGACACCATCTGAGGGTGCTCTCTGGCCACATAAAAGGAACAGACAGAAAGCGACTACACAATCTTTCACAGATCCTGTCAGACCTAACATTTCGTAAAATTTAATGTAAAATTTTTTATTTTTTCCCTCTTTGCCTGATTTTCTTATGCTCTTGCCTGTTGACGTTTCCTTGTGGATTAAACGCCTACTGCAACAACTGTAACACCCCACCACAGCCCCTGAACTACTTCCAGCTCTCAGGGGTACGCCGCGTTACAAGTGGTCCAAATTAAAGGGTTTTTTGATTTTATGCGCAATGGAATACAGAAAGTTCCCTGCAGTTTAACGTTTTGGGGTCATCTCCCTGGCCAAGATGCTATGAAACAGAGGGCAATCTTGCATTCCCAAGGCGTTCTTAACGAAGGCAGGAAGGATCTTGTGTGTTCGCTTGTACCAGAATGCACCATGTTCGCGTTGATCCCAATCGATCGTAAACACCCCAGTGAATGGTAGAGCATAGAACGTACAGAAACTAACCAGGAGGGAAAAGAGTCCCACAAATTCCCTAACTCGCAGAAAGGAGAATGCTCCTCGGCTTGACGAAACGCCATAAGAACTACTCACGAAAGGACGGGCACGTAAAATTTTTGTTAGGCTGGCTTCATGCCAGTTTAATTTCATCTGTTCAATAAGTTCTGTTTTGATCTATTTCCCCATCTTATAGAACGCTATTGAGGTGCTGCTAACTGTACTGCGTGGGAAGTAGTTGGCTCGCAGTAGCCTCCGGCCAGGGGCACTGGTTCGGGCAGTAGCACGTCCTAGCGCCAGGACACCCAGAGAGATACCTTTTCCCATATTTAAGATATTTCTATAAAAAAGCTGCAAAAGTGCCGCTGCTTCAGCTTTGCACGGCGAGCTTGATCAAATGCTCCATGAACACCTTAAGGCTGACGTCATCTGTATTGATAAACGAATCGCCGCCACCTTCCGTTAAACCCAAAGGCTGAGCTCCGCCCGACTGAGCATACGAAGTTGATGGATTTACCTTAGCCAGCAGGAAACGCGCCTGCGAACCCCCGCTGTTGCACTGCACGTATTTCGGAGCCGGGAAGCGGTCGCTAAGCACCACGCTGGCGTCATCGACGGGCGCCTGAAGCGGCCCAACACAGCAGAAGCAGACAAGAAATAATGTTACTAGGAAATAATGATAATTACAACAGCTCTCTGGAAGTCACAAAAGTAGCTAGCCATGTAGCTAGCAGCGCACGCTGTTCCATCTAACCTGCACTGATATTTTGTTGCGCCGAAAAAAAGTGACTTAAACTGGATACTCTCCCCCTCACCTGGAGAAGCTGTCGCAGATTCTCATACTCCGGCAAGTTGTGGTATCCCTGTTCCCTCCACTGGTGAATGACCTCTCCGTGCCATACAACAACGTGGAAAAAAGAATCTAACAGCAAAATGACATCCGGCTGCGTCGCATCGCGCAGGGACACGCAGGGAACAGGCGAAAGGAATAACAAATAGTTTGCATTTAGACGAGGACAAATCGCGTGAGCCCCACGAGTCCATACATAGATCTACTGCCCACAAACTACATAAAACAAAAAAAATCTTTAAAATTCCACAATCACTTCAAATAACCGGCATTTACAAACAATATCATTAATAAACTGAATTTATTACTTTTAAGTTACTAAATAAGCAGAGTGAAGAGCAAGGATAGACATGCACGCTCCATATATACACAGAAAGCAACAGCATAGGCGCAAATCCGATAAAAGGAATCGATGCGGCATCAAAAAGACAGTTCAATTCGTAATGCCCTCTCACCTTGAGAGCCTGGGCGTCGAGCAGCACGGGCTGCGGGGGCCCCTGCTGATTGAGGGAATAAGAAAGCAGCGCAGGCTGGATCATCACCAAAGAGTTCATAACGCTGGCCCGTAGAAGCACCGACCTGAAATGCAGCAGCCAAACCAAGCCAAGCCAAGCTAAGCTCCAACTCCTTCAGGCAAGAGAGAACAAACGTTATGTGTATAAATCTGCTGTACGTGTACATATCTCTAGACTCTTGTGGTTCACGTTATTTTTCCTCCCTTAAAAGCAAACTGTTTGGTATTCCAAGAGCCTTCTCACGTTTCGTTTGTCTATTTCCGAGATCGGCCAATCAAGTTACCTACCGGTAGTAAGCCGTTTCGTCAGGACTGGCGTTGAAAGTTTGCAAGAAATGGCTGCGTCTGAGGTGGTACATAAACTGCGGATAAATGGCAAACTCCGTAGAGAGATGGAATGAGTTCGGGTCATCCTTCTGGTAATCTGGACACAGTGACATCGGCACACATAAATATAAATATAAACATACATATAAATATAAATATACATATATATATGTACACTAATATCAATATTATATACATATCTACCATATACCTATTATATCTAGATATTTCATATATTGATGCTGCCTGCACAGATGCGGAGGGAACAGTCCAACATAGAGAGCGTAGGCAAGACAAAGCACTCCTGGGATAGAAGTCAACTCACCTGCGAACCGGGCGACCAATCGGATGAGCTTTCTGTCAAGCCACCGCAGCACGTCAAGAGCATCCTCGGTTTCGGTCTTGAAAACGGCCAGCCGTGCCATCAGAACAGCGGCGGCCTCCTGGTCAAACCCTGCGGCAAGAAAACAACTCTCATTGCAATCAATCCTAGCTCAGGATACACCGTAAAGCACACGCTCAGTATAACAAATCCCATCTTACTGTACACCGTAAGACACACGTTCAGAATAACAACTCCTACCTTATTGTACACGATAAAACGCACGTTCAGTGCAATCAATACTAGCTGCTTCCACTCCGTAAACACACGCTTTCCTTGATAAGCTGAGCCGCTGCCCTCTACAAAAGCTAGGCCTTGTGCGCCTAGGAGCCCTAGTGTCAGGTCAGAGTTTAGACAACAAAACGTCAAAAAAGACATTTCTCTAGCTCAAGCCCAAGCTACTTACCAGGCGCAATATCCAACGGACTCTGATCCGCAAAGCGGTACGAAAGAGTTGTCACGCGGAGGCGGCGGCGCCCGCTGGGGTGCATATAAGAAGTCTGGAATTGAAGGAAGGATTGCCTTCCTGCGCCGGAATGAAGATATTGGTGCCAGACTTTAAGAGTACTTGGCACGTGCCACCGTGTATGTTGTTACACGGTCTACCACTATGAATGGAATGCGCTAGGATGAAGTGCCAGCTAAGCAGGCGACGAAGAACAATCCTAAAAACCCCGATTATGAGAGATCCCCCATGCCACTAGAAATAAGACTCGCTGATTGGTATTAATTATTGACTGGCAAAAGGGAGAGGGGCCTGGCCAGCTCAGTTTGCACTTCGGATAAGCACGCATCTCAACACACAATCCGGGAAGCTGGGCTACTCCTCTCCATCTAACCTGGAGGCAAATTGGTGACGTGCTGATTCGTGACTTCAAAGTAAAAGGCAATTGTCGTTTCTTTGTCAATCGCTGCCGCCTGCCACTCGCATGTTGCCCCCTCCCCGACCGTCATATCCGACACCTGAGCTCCCTTCTTTCC
>JRZD01010072.1:0-14777 GCA_000826945.1 Eimeria nieschulzi
CAGCAGCAACAGGTGCAGCACCAGCAGCAACAACAGCAGCAGCAGCAGGTACAGCACCAGGTGCAGCTTCAGGGGCATCACCAGCAACGCCCACGGCGGGGTGGCAAGTGGCAAGTAGCTGGTGCTGCGGGCTTTGAAGACCCTCGTCCGCTTGGCGCTGCGGCGGAGGGAAGGCCGACAGGAATGGAACGCGGTGCTGTTGTGTTGTCAGATGAGACGTTTTCCTCATTTGTGAAGTCGGAGCCGTTTGCTCTTGTGTTGTTCTACGCCCCCTGGTGTCACTGGTCGCGGGCCACCCTGCCTGAGTTCGACGCCGTGGCCCGCTTCATGTCCAAGGTGGCCTCGAGGCCCATCGTGCTTGGCAAGGTGGACTGCGAGGAAAACCCCAACACCCAGAAGGCCGAACACATCCTGGAGTATCCCATCATCAAACTTTACGTCGACGGCAAACCGAAGCAATACGTCGGTAAGTACCTGCCGTTGTGCTGCTGGCTGAAGTTATTAGGGCTTGGGTGTGGCGGGGTCTGAAATATGGCCACTCTCCAATAATCAGAAACGCTTTGAGTGTCTCTCTGTGCCGAGCATTGAGCCTCTCTGTCTCCGTCTCTCGGTCTTTCTCTCTCCGTTCATCTGCATCTCTAAATGTCTCTCTCTGTTGTCTGCCTTAATGCCTCTATCTCTTTCTGTCCCTCTCTGTCTCTGTCCCTTTCTTTGCCTCTGTCCCTCTCCCTATCTTTCTCTGTGTCTCTGTCTCTCTCTCTGTGTTTCTGCCTCACCCTGTGTCTGTTGCTGCTTCCTTCTGTGTCTTTTCCGCTTCCTTCTGTGTCACTGCCTCTCTCTCTGTTTGTCTGCTGCCTCTCTCTATGTTTCGGCCTGCCTCTGCCTATGTCGCTGCCTCTCCCTCTGTCTCTGATGGCCCTCTCTGTGTCTCTGCTGCATCTCTCTGTGTCTCTGCTGCATCTCTCTGTGTCTCTGCCTGTCTTTGTTTATGTCTCTCTTTTTCTGGGTCTTTGCCTCTTTTCGTGTGCGTGCTGTCTCCCTCTGGGTCTCTGCCTCTCTTTCTCTCTGTGTTTTTGCCGCCCGCTATGTCTCTGCTGGCTCTCTCTCTGCCTCGGACTGGTTTTGCTATCCTAGTGGGCCCTTGCTGTCTTGTTCTCCGTTGCTGTGTCTGTCTGTATTCCCGACCCTGTTGCAGCTGCAGTCTCCTTTGTTGCTCTTTAGGGGGCAGAAGAAGGACACAGATATTTGCATGGCTGAACCACAACCTGCAGAGGGACGAACGACTCGACACTCTGCCGCACCTCGACGAGTTTATGAGGAATGGAGCTGAGGGTCACCAGTTGGTGATCGCCGTGAGCCCCATGGACAACGCCGCCAGCCGTAAGCTTCGAACCCTCTGAGACTTTGCTGTTTGTCTCCAAACGCACGTGGAGACAGGGAAAACGCGGCAGACAGATCCATGGCAAGGAGACGCTGCGCTTGTTGCTTTCTTGCGTGCAATTTTTGATCTTTCGTGTTTGTTTTGCAGAAAATTTGGCGTTTTTCGACCATTCCACCTTTCAAAACGTGGCGAGAAGTTTCTCTGATGATGTCTTGTTTGGGGAGATCCACGAACCCGCTGCCTTTCAGCATTTCATGAATCTCTACGTGCTACCGAACTCAAAAATGCCAGCAGAACTGGTACGTTTTCTAGCGCGACCAAGGGCGTTGTTTCTTTGCGGTTGCAGTGCAGCTGCTTAGCGGCGGAGAGGGGCCCCGCAATTAAAAATTGGCACTGAAATACACAAGAAGCACTTTCTGCAGCTGCATTAGACAAGGTAAAAGTCGAAACAGCCACCTTTATACTTCTTGCGTTTGTCCTAACGGAAAATGCTGCAGTGGAGGCCCCCGTTTATCGTGGCAATGCCGCCTGACTCTGCGGATCCTCCCTTTGTAAAATATATGGGCAGAGGAGACGACCGCAAGCAGTTGGAGCGATTTGTCCACAAGTACAGATTTCCTCAGGTGCTGCCGTTTGAGCCAGATACCATAGAAGATATCTTTGAAGGTGCGCCTTTAGTGTATGCTCCCCACCGCTACTGCTGCCGTTGCCGCTCTGCCCCTCAACTGCGGACAAGGCCAGCAATCGTTTTTGTCTCTTCCTGCTGCGTTCCCTGCCTGCTTGTCTCTTTTTGTCTTTTTCTATCTGTCCTCGTCTGTCCGTCTCTGCGCTCCTTTTTATTTGTCTCTTTTCGCCTGCCGGTGCTTCTTTCTGTCTCTTGCTGTCTTTTGCTGTCGCTTCCTGTCTCTCTGCTTGGCCTCTAAATTGCATTCACCCCAGCTTGTTATTTCGGCCTGCTACGCCCCTGTATCCGAGTGTATGTACTCCGTTGTTGTTTGCTGCTGCAGATGGAAGGTCCATTTGTTTGCTGCTGCTTGACGGAGAACGCGCAGCAAAATCCCTTACGAGGGAGGGGCTGGTAGATCCGATTGTCGCTGCCTTTTATGAAGTGGCTGGGGAGCACCGCGAAGATCTTATATTCACCATTTCGGGTAAAAGATAAAAAGATACTTTTCAACCCAAAACCGTTTCCAGTGCGATTTGCTGTTTCAAAGAAGACGCAGGCTTTAAGCCGCTCTGTGCTTGTGGCCTCTAGGGAACAAGGAGGCCCACGAGAGGCGAATTTTCAACCTGCTGGGAGTCGACGACACAATAAACTCCCCAGTGATGCGCATCGCCACGTTCAATCCCAGCGGGAACGGCAAATACTACCCAGCGGAAAAGTTTAAACCCACGCGGCCTTTCAAGCCAGGGACATCAGAGACACAAGACAGCAGCAGCACTAGCGCCAACAACAGCGGCAAAACGGTCTACTCCTTCAGAAACAGATCTCCTTCTCATAGCCTCATTATCAACGCACTGACCACTTCAGCTAAAGCACACAACTCCCTTCGGTCCTCAAGAAACCGATCTCAGGGAGCGCATCTAAAACATGTCGAGTCAGCCTTCGACGCAGACCAACGCCAGCAGCAGGCAGAAGCTGCACAGGTACGCCTCTGTTAAGAGCTGCAACGAAACAACAAAGACGATTCTTAAAAAGAAAATATACACCAGTAACTTTTCTTCTGCTGCATGCATTTCGGGCTCGCAGATTATCCGAGATTTCGCAAAGGCCTTTCTTGACGGCCAGCTGGAACCATACAAAAACAGCGAGCCCATTCCCTTGCTTGCCCAGAACAGTGGTGATACCCGCACTCTTTTCGATGGTTTACTGCGCTCAGCAAACAACGCATATTCATCTTTTATTGTTGTGGAAAGGACGCACACCTCTTAGCTAGCTTGCAGCTAGCTAACCGTGCAGCTAGCCACACAAATTTCTACTCACGATGCCCGCAGGATCTCTCAAGACCTTCGTTGGCCTCAACTTTGAGGCCGAGGTAATTAACGCACCCAACGACGTTTTTGTCACCTTCGGCGCACCTTGGTAAGGGAGCTAAGACCCACAACTCCAAACCCTAAACCCTAAACCCTAAACCCTTAACCCTCTCCCAGTGCCTTTTCTGTCTTCTCCCCAATTCTTACAATTTTCCCGCTCCCTTCACATGCCTAAACACAAAATCCTAACTCTTAAACCAAAAAGCCAAGAATACGTAGAAGTGCTTTGTTAGTAGGGGTTCGGGCTTCGTATTGCAGGTGTGGGCACTGCCGTAAGCTTGAGCCTGCCCTGAAGCGGGTGGCTGAAATAGTCTCCAAGCATTCTTCTCTTGTGCTGGGAAAGATCGACGCAACCCTCAATGAACTGGATGGCATCAATCTCTCAGGTAAAAACCACCGGCACAAACCCTCACTGATGAACATGTTATCGACCTTGAGGACGTGCTAGTGCTGCCCGCTGTCCCCCTCTCTAAAGAATTAACCAAGACCCCCTGGCGAGGCTCCACTTGCTGCTTGCAGGCTACCCCACGCTGCTCCTGTTCCGTGCGGGGTCAAAGCAACAGCCGCTTATGTACGATGGAGACCGCAGCGAAGCCGATATGTTGACGTGGTTGGCTCGGCACGCGCAGCACAGCAAACTCAACCTGAAGGAGCTCCTGGGGGAGCTGCGAAACGCATTGACGGGGGCCAGCAGCAACGAAGGCAGACGGACCAACACGAGCGTTTTGGAAGAACTTTAGGAGAGGAATGTTGCAGGTTTAAATGGATCATCGCCAAGGACAGAAGGGCTGCCAACAACATGGCAGACAAATCTCCCCCCTTGCTTGCAGCTCGAATGCTTTAAGTAATTGCGAAGTTCCGCAAAGGCAGCAAATGGGCTTTTCTTTTCTAAGCCATGGTGTTTTCTCTCTCCTAAACATATGTCCCTCTGTATAGACAGCCGACTAAAAGCGCATAACGAAGAACACTAGCATAACCACGGCAAAACGACAGCATACCCTCGTAGCCTTATAACAGTAAAAAAAGTAGTTCTTGCTTTTTTAGCTGCTTTGCTCTGTAGCAGCGAGCACTTTCGTTGCCACTCGTGAACCACCCCTCGGCGGGAAAGGGGAAAAGTACAAAACACACTTTAGTCAGACGAGGCAGAGCTTCTCTGTCAGCCACCTACCTGCCTAATGCTTCCTTCCGAAGGCGGAGTGTGAAGTGAAGCACTCGCTTTCTTTACCAGCGCAAGTATACCGAGACACTTCTCAGGCGCTATTTATACGAGCTAATATAAACCTTTTCACACTAGGACGACCCGTCTGTACACCTGGTCGTCGTGCCAATACCGTTTAAATCTTTTTTTGTGAGCATCACTTGCCCTTTTAACTAGTTTCTGAAATGGTAAGGAGACAGGTGGAGCTGGGGAGGTGCATCCTTTCTAGTTGACCTTCTAATTAATAACGCGTTTTTTAAATTAAAAAAAGTGGTAAAAACGCGAATATACTGAGACACGCTGACACTGGTAGCAATAGCCGCTGAAAGCGATATAAGTAGAGCTGCTAGAACACAACAGCAGCAATTGTGAGGCTTCCTTCCGGAAGTGGTTATTTGAACCATACTTTTGTTGTTTTCAGTTTTTTTTGTGGTTTTAAGCTCCTTAACTATGCATTTGCACTGTTTTTCTAAGGCACCCCATTCCGAGAGATCCCTCTATACTCACTCGATCTTTTGGGGGACTTTCTTGCCTTGACATCTCCTCGCCCTGCAGTTCTCGAATGTATTTTCCTTGTTTTTGTTTAATTTAATCAAGTTATATTGGCACCCCAGTGCAGCTCGCTGGTGGAGCACCAGCGCATTCGTAGGTTCTCCCATCGCCCCCCAGCACACAGAAAATGTCAATCTTTTCACAAGTGCCTCTGGCAGCGCCCGATCCAATTTTAGGAACAGCCATTGCTTTTAAGCTCGACGAGCACCCCGCTAAAGTGAACCTGGGGATTGGCGCCTACCGCACAGAGGAAAACTGCCCTTACGTTTTTCCGTGAGCCAGCCAATGCAGCGTCCACAAGCCATAAGCTCTAAAACCCTAAATGCAACCAGCAGACAGCATTCTGCTGTTCGTCGTGTTGGCCGAAACCCTCTTCGTTTGCTCTATAGCTCTTTGGGGGTTTAGGGTTTAGGGTTTTGGATTTTGTGGTTCGGGCTTGCGGTGCTGCGAACTGAAGAGTTATACGGAAGGTTGAGACGGAAATATTAAACGATGCGTCGCTTGACAAGGAGTACCTACCCATAGATGGCCTTGCAGAGCTCAAGCTGGCAAGTTGGGGTTGGGGTGTGCCTCTCTCCTGAGCTCATCAGTGGCTGTACGTACCAGGGAGATATACACCCAAAGCTAGCTCACTCTGCACTGCTTTTAAAGAGCGCTTTGGTTGTATTTAAATTTGTCGTTTGTTTGTGGCGGTTTGGTTGTTTCAGCTGACACAAAAGCTTCTGTTCGGAGCAGACAGCTCAGCACTCAAGGAGGGAAGGATTGCCTCCTCCCAGGCTCTTTCTGGAACTGGCGCTTTGCGGCTTGTTGGCGATTTCATAAAGCATTTCATCCCCGAATGCAAGGCAAGGCCTTCTGGGCGTAGGGCGCAGAGCAGCGTCCCTTTTTAAGCACGAAACGTGCGCTCATGGCGTACACTCTTATTGCTTTTCGTTTCCTTTATGGTTTAGGGTGTAGGGTTTTGCTGTTTTAGAGTTTGGGGTTTAAGCCTTGCGCTGTGACGCGCAGTATGTCTACTTAAGCAGACCGACTTGGCTGAACCACCGCAACATCTTTGGCGCAGCTTCAGGCCTCGAGATCCAAGAATACCCTTACTGGAACCCGGTTAGGATGTACTGCTTAATGCTTCTTTTTATGGCTGTTTTGTTTAAGGAGAGATCCACGCATATGTGGAGGCTGCAGGGATGCTTAACTCACCGGAGAGAGGGCAGTTACAGCATTGTTGATTTAATTGTTTGTTAATTCGATTTTTTGTTTATTTAATTGGTTGTTTATTTACTTGCTTTTTATTTAATTGGGAGCAGTAGCAGTAGTAAGAAGGTACCCACCTACCGCTTTGTGGCTGCGAGGGGCTACATATTTGAGGTTATAAAGGTTTAGGGTTTAGGGTTTAGGGTTGAGTGTGCTGGCACAGGAGACAAAAGGCATAGACTTCAAAGGGATGATGGCCAGCCTGGAAGAGGCACCCCTGAAATCCGCCATTGTCCTCCATGCTTGTGCTCACAACCCAACTGGTGCGTCTTCTGACCGGTAGCTCAGCTTTAGATCTTTATCGACCTGAATTGACTACAAGATCAGCTTTAAGCTCCTCATCCTTAAGGTGTCTTCCCAGCAGCAGCAGCAGCAGCAGCAGCAGCAGCAGCAGCAGCAGCAGCAGCAGCAACTTATTCAGTGCGTTCTCTCTGTTGTCTCCTCTTTTGTTGCATCTGTCCCGAAAGGCACAGAAGAGAAAAGAGCGAAACGTCGCACAGAAAGATTTCCTGTTTGTCACTCAGGTGTGGACTTAAGCGAGAAAGAGTGGGAAGAGGTAGTGGGAGTCTGTTCACGGCGGCAGCTCTTGCCTGTGCTGGACTCGGCGTACCAAGGATTTGCAACAGGTGACCTCGTGAGGGACGCGTTTGCCATAAATTTGTTTGCTGAGAAGTTCAAGGGGGCCTCTTTCGTTGCCCAGTCGTTTGCTAAAAACATGGGGCTTTACGGGGAACGGATTGGCATGGTGCATGCGATTTGCTCGACACCTCAAGAGGTCGCGGCGGTGCTCTCGCAGCTCAAAATTGTAGCACGCCGTATGTACAGCAGCCCTCCTCTCCACGGGGCTAGGATTGTGGCTAGAGTGCTCGGAAACGAGGAACATAAACAACAGTGGCAAGAGGAGTTACGGGCGGTTTCCGAACGAATAAAAGGCACGAGGCAGATGCTTAGGGACGGACTTGAACAGAAAGGAACACCTGGAAGTTGGCAACACATCACCGACCAGATTGGGATGTTCTCCTACACTGGACTTACGTGTGCGTCGCTGCTTCTCCTAATGCTTTTGCTGAGTTGGTTTGCTTTACTGAATACCGAAGCTGTAGAACACATTTACAATGTGTTTATTATGTCTTTCTCATTCTTGCAAATATCTCTGGCTGCAAATGCGGTGTTCCAGCGGAGCAGTGCGAACTCCTCACCTCCAAGTGGCACATTTACCTCTTGAAGAACGGCCGGATTAGCATGGTAAGCCTCTGGGAGGGCTTTAAGCTCAACTGTTGGCAGAGACAGCACTTTTTTGCTCTGTTAGTTCACGAGGTTTGTAACACCCTAGGGCTTTATAAAGGACTAAAAGCTTCGCGTTTGCGTGCTAGCACTGCGGTCCAGGCCGGCGTGAACAAGGGCAATGTTGACTATATAGCGAGGGCCATTGACGATGTGGTCAAACAAGCTCCAGCTCGCTAACCGCGTTTCCAGCGTGAGTAGGAGGCATATATCCATCAGCCGTTTCCCTGTCCGTTGGGGGGGAGGGGGGGTGGATGCTTTCTGGAAGGGAGAAGCAATTCCTACGTGGGCCTTTCCATAGGCTTGAGAGCACATTTTTCATTGTTAATGCCAACGTGCATCTTGTTAGTATGTTTCGAAACCAGTGGAAACGAGGCCGCGGACTGCCTGTAGAGCGCTGCAAGTAACTATTATCGATTAAGCCCCAAAACAAAAACTGGCCATACGGTTACGTCGTCCCTACTGAGCTGGGAAGGGGGCGTTCACCACAGCCACACGCTACCTGTACAGTAGGGGGCACAGTTTTCAACAATAGGTGAATCCCGGAGAGCATCGCATGCAATGCACTGAAGCTGTTCCAAGGTCAGTATGGCCTCAGGGAGGCAGGCCCGGATGATGGGAGAAGGCGAGCATTTCTTTCGGGCTCTGACGTTTCTTAAACAATGCCAACAAAGGGCCTCTACACAGAGGCAGGTGTACAGGCGTCATGTATAGCGGTGGAAGTTATATCTTAACTCCCTGCCTCACAAGCACTGAATTTGTGTTTGATAAACAGAGCAGATTTACATATTAACGTCGGGATGTGCTCTCTCCCACAAAGTAATACACGGGCACTCCATAGACGGCTCCAACTGGCAGCACGTCACACTCAGTGGCGGTTCGTTTGCAGCGTCGTCACCTCTTTATTTACAAATGCGAATATTTGAAAGAGCTCTGAAATAGTATGAACCAGCTTTTCCTAATATCTACTTCGCGCCTTTCAGGCTGCATGCTGCCATCGTTAGGGCTGGGGCACAACAGCCCCCCAACAGAAACTTGGATCGCCAGAGAAGACATTGCTAAGTTTTTAAGCGCCGAACTTTCTTCACTGTTATCCCACCTGCCAATTTTTGAAGGTTTTTTAAATTTTGGAGAGCCGGCGCGGCGCAGTCAAACGAGTGCCGTGCCTCCTGCCGCATCCCGTCGTCCCTTCCAGATATTCCAGGGAGCGGCGTGGATCGGTTTGTGACTAGCCGGTGGTTGGCAGCAAGCATAGTTATTGGGACTCTGGTGTGCTGAGAACGCTTGGCGGAAAGAATGGCTGCACTATGGCACCGCGGACTCGCTGCCGCTACGCCGCGAACAGCGCTTTGCGGCTTAGCTGCGGAATTCTCCCTCCCATCAAGAGCAGCTGCTGCCGCCTGCTTGACGCCATCCTTTCAACAGACAAGGGCATTCGGGGCTGGAGATCTCAAAATCGTGGCGGCGCGCATGAAATCGGTCAAGTCCATTCAGAAAGTACGTTCGAACAAACTCCACCTTTGAGTTCTAGAGACACCCCGCAGCATTTTTTCTGGGCTTTTCTCCTAGTGTGAAGCAGATGGTAGCATTTATATAATGTTGGATAGGGAAACTTGTTGTGCGGTTCTGAACGGTTCTGGTGTCTATGCAGATTACAAAGGCAATGAAGATGGTGGCAGCTTCAAAACTTCGCATGGATCAAAAACGATTGGAAAATGGAATGCCCTTTGCGCTTCCCGTCCAGGTACTCTCTACTATGCAGTGTATGGACACTGAGGGACCTGCCCGGGTGATACAGGACTGCCACGCTTCTGTGTACTCTCTTGATCACCAAGTTACGGAATCGTTGTGCGGTTATGCTGCAGCGTATCTTTGGTCGAATTGCGGTTCCTGAGGAGAAGTCGGACTTGACAATTCTTGCACTGACGTCTGGTCCGACCATTTATTTCCCCCCACGCTATCTTTTAGGTTAGAGGGTTGACCACGGAAGTGCAGCAGTAACCCAGAATTCATGCCGGCTCTGTCTGTGGCGTTGCTGCGCTGTCTTGCCTGCCCACAGATAAGGGCCTTTGTGGGGGAGTAAACTCCGCAGTATCGCGCCTTGTTCGGGACACAGTTAAGGCGGCGGAAGGCGCTGGGGCTCGCACCTCAGTTATCGGCGTGGGGGACAAGGTCCGGTCGGCTCTGCAGAGGGTCTTTGGCGACCGCTTCAACAGAATGATCACCGAGGTCACCCGTTTCCCGTGGAGTTTCGCCAGTGCTTCCGTCCTTGCGGATCGCATTATCAAGGTATTTCATTTCGAGTGTTTTTACACGCGACGCCTGTCGACGTCTACATACGTCCGTATCCCTATCTATATGTGTATCTATAGAGTACGCTATATTTTGCAGCAGAAATAAAAACACGCACATTCTTCCTACAAGCTTAAGAGAAACATGGCAACTGGTGTCGGCAAGGAAAACGCCGTTAACTTCGCGCTTGTTTGGATAGCACGGATGGATTGGTTGCGAGAATACAAATGGAAATCCCAACGCAAATATTTTAAATATGCTGAGCAGTTGTTTCAGAAAAGCTCATTTATTTTTATGTGCTCTATTCTGCAAATAGGAAGATCCCGCCCGCATGGTTGTGGTGTACAACCACTTCAAGTCGGCTGTGGCTTACGACACTCTCTCCCTGAAAGTCCTGACAGGCCGACAAGCGGCTAGAAGCACCAAACAGGAATTGGCAACTTTTGAATGCGAGCCAGAAATCACTGAAGTCTGGAAAGATCTTCACGACTTTTATTATATGTGCACCGTGTATGGCTGCATGTTGGACAACATTGCATCGGAACAGGTGCGCCCCGAGCCGCTCGTAAGAATTAACAAGCGGACCCAATAAAGAAATAAATTCGGAATTGGGATTTAATACGCAGTTCAGTTGCATAAGGATGCGCAGGTGTCTCGACAGTGCAATCCGTTTCTGCTGTGCAGTCTGCAAGAATGAGCGCCATGGACAATGCTTCCACAAATGCGGGGGAAATGATTTCTGCACTCACCCTCAAATACAACCGGGCGCGACAGGCTAGGATCACAACAGAGCTTGTTGAAATTATCTCCGGTGCGAATGCATTGGAATAGACCTTCAGTACTACTTGCTTCATTCAATTCCACTGCGTGCTGCCCAGCTACCGAGCTAGCGGAGCCAAGAGAACAACAGCCTCGTGTGTTTAGGAGATGCATCTTTAAGTGCGCGTGAGTTGTTGGTGCGGCCAAGACGGGAGCTTGAGCTGCGGTGGAATTTTCAGTTACTGAGGTTTGGCGCAGCCCCCGCTTGTGGAGCAGTTTAGTTTTAATTAACGCGACGACTGCAAGAGTTTGAATATTTAGGATAATTTAGCAATAATAATTGCCGTTGCCAGCTCAAAAGCACTGCCTAGGTGATCACATCTGCATGTAATAGGAAAGAACAGCGCCGCGTTGTTACACATAAGGCAATTCCTGCTTGGCCTGTTGCGGAGTGGAGGGCTGCCATTTGCAACACGTCAGAGAAAGAACCGTCAATGGCCGCCGGAGAGCAGCTTCTAAAGCGATCGAGGGCGCTCGAGCTGAATTATTGCAACGGATCCTTGCCTCACTTGAGGACTTAAGGCAAGGCCAGCGTCCTCCGGCCGAGCTACTTATCCCGCCACTACAAGAAATGTTTGATGGCATCACTGGCATCCTTATCCTTAAAAGCCCGGAGTGGGACTTCTGGAGGGAAGCAGACCGTCGATATACGGAATCCTTGAAGAGGCAAGAGGAGAGCGAAGATGAGGATGAGAAGAGCGAAGATGAGGAGGAATATGTCGCGCCTATTCAGGTGAAAGCGCTTCGTTGTCTTCTGGAAACAAAGAGGCTAAGCACAGGACCCCACGACGTCTCGAATTGCTTACATAGAAAATGCAAGTCAGGGCGTGTTGAGTATAACTCCGGGTACTAAACCGTAGTCCCTAAACCCTGAGAAGCAGCAAGATCGCAGAATTTTGTGAGCCGCAAGCAAATCACATTTGATTGTTTTTGCTGCGGCAGCAGCTGTTGAGATTTTGCGGCTAGTTGCAGCAGGTGCTTAATCTGTAGTCCTTCTGCAGCACCAGCAGCAGCGATTGTAGCAGCAAGAGGCGCAATATAAAAAGCAACACAAACCAGAGGTTACACGCTCTTTGTCATCATGCAGCACATCATATTCCTGCCACAACGTAGCAGCAACGACTGTCCAAACACCTCAGCACGTCTTGCTAACACTCCTTGCGGTTCGTCCATCACCAGCAACAGCAGCAACCTCTGGAACTGCAGAAATCTCTCTATGCCCTGTGGTTTAGGCGTGAATACCACTAGACTCCCAGCAGCAGCAGCAGTAGCACGAGTGGTTGAGCACATGACAGGCTGCGATGCCGAGCCCCTGGCCACCAACACCAGATTGAGAACCAGCCGGTCGAGATCCCAGCAGTGGCAGCGCCAGCAGCAGCAACAGTTCACAGCATCAGCACTCATTCATGGGTTTTGTGCGCCGCCTGCTGGAACCCCTACTGCGGACGCTGCAGTCTCCTTTGTCTGTCTTTGCTTGTGGGCTGTTTTCGGGTTTTTAATGCGCTGCTGTGGTGTCTCGACAGCACGGCGCTGCAAAGGAGTACCGCGAGCTGCTAATGCGGCAGCGGAATTTCATAGCAGGGAACCTGTCCCTTTGCTGCTGCATTTGTCTTCGCAGTGCTTGCTGCCCGTCTATTTGCTGATGGAGACAAGAGCAGCAGCAACAGGAAATTCTCGACTACACAGTGCCTCCGTACTACGCAGTGCTGCTGCTGGCTCTATTGTCTTCGCTGCTGTCAAGCCATTCTCTTTGTCCGCAGAGGGACAAGAAGCAGCTCTTGCTGCTGCTGCAGTACCCCACGCTGCAGCAGGCCCACGCATACACCGTGTTTTGCGGGTGCTTCGTGCGTTGCCTTGGGACGCTGCTGTATCAGCCACCAGCAGCAGCAAACTGCAGAAGGAGCAGTACCCCATGCACAGGCAGGCCCCCAGCCGCGCTACAGCACGTGCTCCCACGCTCTCTTTATGACCAGGCGGCTGCTAGTACTCTTGTAAGGCACATACAAGAATAGGACAGCAGCAGCAGCAGCAGCAGCAGCAGAGTCTGCTGCTTCCTTCCCAACACAAAGAGTACAGCTAAGCGGCGAGGCTAAGAGGTTTAGAGTGAAGAGAAGGGCAATGACACTCTACAGACGGTTCGCTGTTGCTGCTGCTGTTGTTCCTGCTGCTGCTTTTGCGCCCAACACAAAAAGCCTGCGGGCCGCTTTTCCTGCTGCATAGTATGGAGGCCTCTTCGCAGCCGCAGCAGCAGCGTCAAGAGCAACAGATGCAGCTGCTGCTACCTGGACGGCTGCTACTGGTGCTTCCGCTGCTAACTTTGCTGTTTTTATTGCTGCTGCTGCTGGGGAGCCATCATTTCTACTGTCAACGGTAGCAGCCGCAGCAGCATCAATAGAGAAGGAGGCCATGTGCAGCACAGCGGCGACATGGTTGGCACTTGTCCTGCTGCTGCTGCTGCTGCTGTTGCTTTCAACAGCTTTTATGAATTAGTGTGCTTTGGGAAGTTTGTTGCTGCTGCGTTAGCCAAGTAACAAGCTGGAGGTGACACAGGACAGGGTAAAGATCACCAACCTTCGAATTGACCACTGTGCCCTGAGCATTCAAGGTCTCCACGGGTAATTAATTGCCAAGGAAGCCAAAATACAAACGCTAACTCATTTTTAAAAATAGTGCAAGAGAGAGCAGATCCACGGAATTGGCCAAAGTGCCGACCTCACCCTCCCCACGTTTCTCCATCCAGCCTGTGGCCTTGCAACAACCCCAATATTATCTCAGAATTTTAGCAACAGCTAATATGTCACATTTTATTTTGGCAAACTGAAGCAGAGTATGTTTGAAATTAGTGAACGTAGAGGATGTTGCATTGGTAGTAAAATTGATGTAGCCAGTATGTTTCAAGGCCAGCCAGAGATCCTGTGTTCCAACGCTGACTGCTGGATTAGCTGAGCTGCTAGAACGGCATAGCCAATCCAAAATAAAAACCAATAAAGATGCATGACCCCTTTGAGATTTATTTTAATTCAATATATTTGAGCCCCCAGCAGCAACCTCTGTGCTCTCTGCGAACCGAAAGACCTCGTGTCTCTTTGCAGGGATACTGCTTTTCTTACCTCCCTGCTTGAAATAAGAGAAATGTAACTTTTCAAAGCAGATGCGATAGTTCTTGAGCTTGGTTATAACACCAGCCTTAAGGTTCAATGTTGGAACGCCTGCCCTCGCTAACGAATCAAGTCGAGGAGGTGCAGCCTCCTCTTCTTGAAGACTCACCTTCTGCAGATATCTACAGAAGCTCCGCATACTCCGGCCTCAGCATAGGATCCCACATGACGTTCTTCGTATTGGTAGCCCTCGTATTGCTTATTCTGCGTGCCTTCTACTGCAGCCCTTCGAGTAGCGAAAGGTCAACTTCAGGGCTCAAGCAACGCAGGCTGGCAGGTGGGAAGGAGAGGTCAGGACAGGACGGCGAAGGCCAGAAGGACCCGCTGTCATGCCAAGGCATCGAAGAATTAGTAGCCTCACATGGGGAGGCAAGCTCCTCAAGCATTTTGCTGCCTTCCGCAGCAGCAGCCGCATCAACGGAAGGTGAGGCAGCTGCAGTAGAGACGGAAGGGAAAAAGCGGAAGCGCAAGACACATTATCTGGAATACTTTTCAGAGAATCCGGCGAAAATGGCTAAAGACTCAAGCACAGAAGCATCCCAGAGCAATTGGGAGCCTTCAGATCTTTTGGAATGGCTGTCTTCAAGCCCTTCATCCACATCTCAAGCCAGCGGATCTGATTTGACTGACCCGTCGACCGCTGATATGGGTATATTGTCTCAGCCATCCTCCCAGCTACGCACAGGAACACTCCCCACAGATTCCTCGTCTTTAGAGTCCGCAGCCAAAAGCAGCCACGAAGGGCCACTGGAAGTTCAAGCTGAACTATCAGATACAGCAGTGATCCAGGGCATGCTAGACGCTGAGA
>JRZD01010075.1:0-15339 GCA_000826945.1 Eimeria nieschulzi
CTTGACCGCGACGGATACGTTAAGCTCACCGACTTTGGTTTTGCCAAAGTAGTCGAGCTGCGCACTGACACGCTTTGCGGCACACCGGAGTATATTGCCCCCGAGGTTCTTCTTAACAAGGGTAAGTGTTCAAGTTCTTGGATCCTCTTGCTTACAGTAAACTCTGCATCGGCTGCTCCAGATACGCACAGCTCTTATATGTATATAGTATATATTACGTATATATTTTCATCCGCATTAAACATAAATAAGCTTTTTATGTCTCCGGTGTTATGCGCCCAAAGGCCATGGCAAGCCCGTTGACTGGTGGACGCTAGGGATTTTGATATACGAAATGATCGTCGGCTATCCTCCTTTCCTCGATGACGATCCACTTGGCATTTACCAAAAGATTCTCAGTGGTAAATTCGTATTTCCAAAGTTCTTTGACAAGTAAGAGGGCTGTGACCTTTGAGGAAATTCTGATAGAGTGAACAGCATAAACCGATGTGACTTCCTGAGCTGCTGATGTACACTTCCATGCAATTCCAGCCCTTTTTGACCCAATGTGCTTCACAGAGATGCAAAGCTCCTTGTAAGGAAGCTGCTTCAGGCTGACCTGAGCAAGCGCTGGGGCAATCTCAAGGACGGGGTGCGGGACATCAAAGAGTGCAAATGGTTCTCCACCATCGACTTTGCTGACATTCGAGCAAAGAAGATCCCGGCCCAATTCAAACCAACCATTAAGGTGAGCAATCTTCCCTTCTTTCTCCGCGGTTCGGCTGTGGCAACACAAATAGCCGCGGCTTCTAGCTCAGGGCAGGAAGTTCAAGGCACGTACTTGTCTATGATACAGTATTTTCATGCATGGTCGGTTGCTTCATCAAAGAATGCGTTGCGTCAGTCCAGCACACCAGCACAACAATGCTACTACCATGTCCTCTTATGCTCAGGGTGTGGACGATCTATCGAACTTCGAGTCTTACCCGGAAGAAAAGGACGACTCGCCACCCATCGAGCCTTCCAAGGACCCTTTCAGTGCATGGTAGTTGCAGGCCTGTTGCCGCTCATTCCCAAATGCTGCAAGTATAATTTCACTGCGTTGAACTACGGTTGACGGATCAACGGAACAAGCTTCATCACGCCAGATGTCGGCTATTCTGCTGGCGTCGTGCTGGGAAGGTCGTAAAGAACTTCTCCAGAAAAGAAACCAGCTCACGTTTGTTTCAGTCCTTGCCATCAATGGCCGTAACACAAACTCATAGGCGTTCTGTTTAGTTGCGGGCTCCTCTTAGAGCCACGGAAGTTAGTGCCATTCTAAACACCCCGAAGCAGCTGAGCCCGATACGTAAAAGCTTAGCTTAGCTGCAGGGTAGTTTCTCAAGGCGAGATTTGGTAATGTGTAACTATAGATGCTCTTTTCTGCCACTTAATAAAGCAGATACTGCAGTGACTCCAATCCAAGACAGGAACCGTAATATCATGATTTTATGATAGAAGGCCTCCCGTACAAGCAAAGGACAGAAAACATGAAGCCAAGGCCGCATTTGTGGGTAGCCCAAGAGCTATTCATTGATCCTACTGTGTTGCCACATGGAGCCGTTAAAAGCAGTGTTATTTGGGACGCCTCTCAGAGCTGGGCTGTTAGCCTGAGTAATTGCCCGGGACCGAAATCATGTTGAGTCTACTATTGTGTGGCTCAACAAAGCAGTGGACCCTTTGGCTTGTGAGCACAGCTGCCGCACTTTTTTAGATCCATAATGCAGCCTCTGAGAATACTTCTTTTTTCTCATTACACAAACGTGGGAGGACACCCTTTGTTTCGAAAGCCCTCACTGGACTGCAGCATCCATTAGTGCCTACACTTACGAAAGGTTTGCAAGTGTAACAACGGTTTTGGCACATTGACCTCTCGCAGCCTTCACCAACAACTTCGGTGGAATACCATAAATAATCTCTGAGTCGTAGGGATATGCCTGTGTTTGTGAGGTGCAGTACACCAGCCCCCCCGAATGCGTGCTCGGATGGGTGCCTGAGGTGCATGCTAGCTGCACCTGGGCACTTTTCCGTCGTCGCTCACATGCTGAAAGGCCGTTGTGGTTTCAGGGAGGCAAATATTGAATGAGGACAGTACTTTGGAGGCTGAACGTTCCTATGCATCATTGCTTCCATGGCAAGGCTAGGTCCTGAATTTTAGCCGTTCCATGGCAAGGCTAGGTCCTGAATTCTAGCTGACCTAGTGCTAAGTAGTGATTCCCTATTCAATCGTGTACAAGGTGTGCATAAGTGCAGATTGCGTCATCAATAAGGTGTTAGATGCATACCACTAGCACTCAGTTTAGCATGTTACAAAGGTTGGCAACGACTTTGCCAGTACTACTTTACTCAAGGTGCCTGAAAAAGCAATCCAAGCACGCTTCCTTCCTCCTTTCGGCATCAGATCAATTTTAAAGCAGCATGGTTACAAACTTCAGCATTAAAGGAAACTTGTGGTTTGCGAAGTTCTAAAGGCTTGAAAAGCGATACATTGTCAGGGATGCTAGGGAGGTCTGTCACCTTCTGAAGAAGCCCCATAATTCCACCACACATTCATGATGTTAAAGTCGTTCATAAGTAGAGGCAAATTTGCGTTTTGTATGTTTGTTGACTGGCCGTTGAAGATGCGTGGAACAGGGTGTTGGCTGTTGCGGGTCCCGTGGTCACATGGCAGGAGGCAGGGAGGCGTGGGGCCGAAGCATAACCTTACTTTACAACGTCTGGATATTTGCAATAACGAATAAGTTGTAAATGGTATTATTACGAGAAATCTTCTCTTCGACTGAGTGCGATCTGGTGGACCGTGATCATTGCCTGCATCTTTGCTGGAAGGTGCAACAGGTGGCTGGCAGTATCTCTGCAACGTCTGCAGACGTGGCTTTTGTTAGCACTTAGATGCTGCTAGACACACGGTGGTTTTATTTTTATTTGGAGCGTCACTCTGCCTAGAAGCGGCGGGTTAGTCCTAGAAGGCGCTTGGCCACTTGACTTGAGATCTGCTCCGCACGACTCTGCAACCTTCCCTTCAGGCGATCGGCACAAACCACCCGATTAGTCCGTAGTGCCAGATATAGCATTTTTTTATATCTTGGACATTCAGCAGGAGCCCGTGTAAGGAGAACTGAGTTGTGGCATCCCTAGTTTGACAGACCACTGCCGACGCAGACCACATCATCCGGATTGAACGCAACGGAATATCACGAAATCGGTTTTTTTCTCTAAGCTGCATTAATACACTGTTAATAAAAGGAATGCGTTGGTCTGGCCACAGCGGTCGTGCTTGGGGATCCAAGGGCCATTTGCTGGGTCCAGCAGCGGCAGCCAGAACCTTACGGTGATCTTTGCACGGCAGCATTAATAAATTTGACTCACTTGCGTATGTGGAAGTTTATGGAGATGCTTGTTGGCTGATGTGATAGAGCGGGGAGCGGGGCGGCGGGCATTTCAGGGTTTTGACAGGACGAACCACCACGCGAGAAGAGATGCATAAGAGTGGTTCACAGACGTCCACCCCAGCAGCAAGCTCTGCAAACACTACCGTTTCAAATGCTGAATTTGCAGCACTAGCAGTGGAAGACATTATGGTAGCTGAGATATCGTCGCTGCCAGCAGGCCTTGTGTCAGACCAGAAGGCTACTGCAGAGCCTCAAGACTCCACAAAGGCACACAAAGCCAAGGAAGGGGAAAAGATGAGAGGGCTTAGCAACAGCGGAAGCAGATGGGATATTGCAAGCCCCCCAACGGCGAGAGGCAAAGATTCTTGCAATGGCACCAGCAGCACAACGCAGAGACCAGTCGCGTCTAGCTCACGGCTGCAGCAGGTGGCCGTGCAGGTGGCTCTGCTGCTGTCATCCTGGGGGTTCCTTGCTTTGCTGAAGCTTACGGCGCACTCTCTGCCACTTCTCATTGCTATCTCTCTAAGTCGTCTACACCTTGGTTGGCTCATTTGTTGTATCCTTAGGATGTTACTGTCCAGCCGCAGGTAAACCAAAATTATAAGAGATATCCGGCACCACATTGTTTGTCTTAGGCAGACCCCATGAGTGGGAGGCTTTGCTCTAGCCAGTGCCTCCTATGCAGCAGACGTCCTCTGGGCAGCTATGGCAGCAGCAGCTACTTTTGCAGCAGGAGCGTCATCAGCAGTCTTTAGCAGCGATGATGCGCCCCATCATGCTTCTCATGTCTACAAGCGGCACCAGCAACAACTTTTATTTTATTGCTTTTCCGGTGCTATTTGTTGCGCTTTGGCTCTTCAGGCAGCTTCCGGCTTCAAATGAAAACCTGCATGTATCAGGAAAGGGGAGGATCGCAGCGGCTGTTCGCGCCGCACGGGAGAGATGCTGGAGTGTGCTGCCTCTTCGTTATTGGCACTGCGTCTTTTATTTGGTATTGTTGCTGATAGCATTTTGGGCTGCGTCGATGGTGCAGGAGGATACGTACGAGGGGTTACAGTCTTTCCAGGGCGGAAGCGGCGCTTCCTTCTCCCCTTCTTACGCATGGCGGGGAGGCACCTTGCCGCCTCTGCTACTAAACTCCAAATCTCCACAGCACGTGAAAATTGCAGCTACAGCTGTTGCAAAAGGTCGCGAAGCTTCGGACCAACTCTTGTGGCTTCTGCACTCTGCAGCACGGCACCAATATGGAAAATGGATTTTGTGGGTGCGGTCTGCCTACTTGTGGCTGGACAGCGCCATCCTGCAGCCGCTCTTTGTTTTACTAAGCCGTGCTGGGCTTCTAGCCAGCGTCAACGTCACGTGCAATGCTTCAGATGTACCGCAGGCCGCGGCAGACGACAGCGTGGACTCGGGTTGGTGGTGGGTTGTATGGTCACGATCTGCTGTTCAGACAGCAGTACGGCACCTACCAAGCGCTGCACACAGTTTCTTTTGCGGTGATAGGAGCAGCAGCAATGGTCTCAATGGTGACGAGGTCCTTCCGAAGTGGCTCGAAAAGACGTCAGAGATGGGACTTGAATTTGAGGCTGGTCAAAATGCGATTGAGGCGGGACCATATTGCTTCGCCCTGTTGCTGTTGCTGGTCTACACACTTTCCACTGCTTTGCAGCGCCTTTGTCTCTCAGTTCCCTCAACGCTCAAGCACGTCTTTACTGCGTCGGGAATCGTCGTCAACGGCTTCACACCAAACGAGTGGATGGATCCGTTGTTTGCTGCCAGAACGAGTGCTGCCACTTCGTTTGCTGTCACGTTTGTAATCCTTTTCCTCTTGTACACAGCAGTTGGAGCAGCCTCAAGAGCTATCTCTATGGTGGCTTCGCTTGGGCTCGCCCTGATAAACAAAGCATGGCCAGCCTTCAACAGTGGCAGCAACAATACGCCACCAACTGACAGCATCCTCAGCACTGGGGACAACTCAAGAGGTGCCATGGGTCTTGAGATTTTGGCTGCTGCTATAACGTGTTGGATCTTACTGCTGGCCGACCGCAATTTCGTAATGTTTGCGTGGGGAACTATGCAGCCACTTCGTCTCTCCGTTTTATCGGCTGTGTTACTGCTACGGCTGCCTTCTGCGCAAGTTGCTACGCTGCTATCATGGCCTCCGCCTCTACGCGAGCCTGCTCTGCAGCTGCAGCGATCCCAGCCCCTGAGAATCATAGACCCAGTAGCGGTTGGCTCCATGCTGGGATGTATCTTTGGTGCTGTAACGCTCAGTCTTACTTTGCATACAGCTGCACAGCTGTTCCTGTTTCTCAGACGTACATGTTTCTCCTGTAGCACAGCACCTGTGGAGTGTTCCCTGCAGCCTTTGGGTTGCAGCCGAGGCTCCTGGGCATCCCGCATCAACCCCGTGGGGAGCGGCAGTCCAAACTCATTGTGGCAGCAGCTACAGGAGCAAAGTGAAAAAATATTAAAGCTGCAAAAAATGCTGAGAGATGAGCAAAGCAAAGTCGAGCTCAGGGAACAATTCATTGAACAGCTGCACGCCAAACTGCAGATGCGTCCAGACGCAGCGCACAATGAAGGTCTCGCCACAAACAGTTTGCAGCAACAGCAAAACGAGCCACAAGCTAACTTGGTAAGCACCCCATCTGCAGCAAACGAGGCCTTGAGTGAAAAAGGAAAGCTGCAAGAAGACGTGGCACATCAGGAGGAGGCACACCAGCATGGTGCGCAGGATCAGAAGCAGCAGGCTGCTGAACAGCAGCAAGCCTACTGTGCCGAAGAAAGTGCAGATCTCCGGTGCGAACAAAGTGCAGTCCAGCGAAAGCTGCGTGACATCCAGGGCCAACTCCATGACCTGCAACAACGGAGCGCAAGTGAGACAAGAAAGCAGCTGCGGAGGCCGATGGCGGACGATTTTCGTGATTGTCATCAACGTTTATATGCCTATCGTCAAAAACCATTTATGTGGAAGCAGAAGAGCAGAAAGACGTCCGCCCAGATGACTAAACTTCAAGTGGAGGTTAAGTCATTGGCAGCTCGACTTGAGAACGTGACTAAGTCACGCGACGAACTGCATCAGCAGCTACAAAAAGCCACAAAGCGGGTCTGTAGTTTGGATTGTAATGCCGGAAACGTAGACAAAAAGAAGCATTTGGAAGCCATGGCTTTCAAAGACGACCACATAAAGGCTCTTCGCGAAAGCCTGGAGAAGGCCCTGAGGCATTGCAAACACGAGACCGAACGGCTGCTTTATTCTCAAGAATCACTGGAAGCAGAGCATCAGAAAGCGTTTTTTTATGAACAAGGGCGAAGCTATGCTGATAAGCCTACGTGCAACTCGCAAGGGTTGGCAGCTCACAAGTGGCCAAACCAGCCATGGCCGCCTCAAGATGCAGTTCGGGAAAGCGGCACTGAGCAATGCTGCAGCATGTCCCTGGGCGAGCCACATATTCCAACGTTCACGCTTTTGAAGAGGGAATTCGATTCCACCCAACAAAGGAAACTGAGAAAAGGCCTTGCGGAGCACATACAGGATTTAGAAAAGCTCAATGAAGTAACGGAGACAGACATTTACACTAATCACTCCGATCAACACACTCAAGAAAAAGGTTGGAACACGTACACAATGAAGTCTTGCCGAAAAGCAACAGAAACGAAGACCAGCAACATCTTGAGCTTTGTCGAGAGTAGCACGCGCAAATTGAACCAGTGCATGGACCAGGACGAGCAACGGTGCCGCGATCGAATACGCGCAATGAGCAAGACCGGAAACGTCCTGCACACCTTTGTATCAAAAGTGCTATTCTTTCCAATGAGTACTGGCATTTCCGGTTTAGAAGACAGTGAAAAACAACACACAGTGGGTACGACTACGCCTAAAGGCATGGGCAGAGAACGATTCGCCCCTCCTCCCTCGATTAGACAAAGCTGGATTCGCTTCTGTGGACTTATCGCAGTTAAACTAATATAGATGGCGGGTCTTCCAACCGCGTGCTTCTTTTCCATAACCGCTGACACGAATGTTGCGGAACAAACTTGCTGCTTTGGTACACTGGCCTTTTACCTCCTTATGTTTCCCGCAATTTGCGGTGCAGGTTCGGGCTATTCCTTTTCGCAGGAAGGTTGGACGCTTCTGGACGCATTAACTTCTGCCAAAAAGCTATCGGTAAGCCGGATTAGCTTTTATCCTCCTTGGAAAAGCACCGATTTGTGGTTCGCGATGCGTGAGCCAGGTCATTTCATTGTTTTCTGTCGGTGCTCGCTGTACGGCACGAGCTGCAGCTGGTGTTGTATAGGGGTTTTCATTCAGTTCAGAGGGCAGGATGTGACATCGGAGAGCCGCAGCCAAAAGGAGCTGCTGACCAAGGCCGAGGCCGATAGGCTTCATGATACGCTGAAGTTAAATAATCAATGCATTTTTTTCCTAAAAGAAATTCTGAAAGACTGCAAGCTGCCGAAACAAGTGGTTGACACGGCCAGCAAGCTGCCCGCCGCTGCTGGTAATACAGATCTTGAAGGTGTGTTGCGTCGGCGTAGCAAAAGCTGTCGCTTTCTAGACGTGGACACCCTAAGGCTGCTGATTAGTGCCTGGCCATCCGAGGAATTCTGCAACCGTTTGCTACAGCAGCGACAAAAAGCTGACACCTTGTCTACCCAAGAGCAGAAGGCAAGCATCTCCTAGATGGAGAATTTCTAAACCCTTCCTGGCCTTGGGCCTGGCTATCAAAAATTGCCCCAGTTTGGCTGGTTCCTGCGTAGGTCATGCGCTGCTTTGCTTCTATGTGTAGGGGTATTTTATGCTCGCCTTTCGGTTCGTTCCTTATTGCCAGTTCGTGCCATTGTTTTCTCTGTTGGTCTGATTAGAGGTGTGGGTTGGCTTGCCGTGCGGTGGCTTCGCAGTTTTTGCCTTTTGCGGAAATTCGGCACGGTTGCCAGCGGCTGAAGCTCTTATGCTTTTTGGTAGAACTTGACCTTGAATGGAAAGAGGAGCAAAGTCGCTTGAAATACTTGAAAGACGCGCTTGGACGTCTTGGGCGATCGGAGACTCTGAGGTTGTTGCGCACCTCCTGCGCTGAGATCCATAAGGAAATGTGTATGTTGTCGTGCAATGGGAACTTTATTGAGACGGCTGCAGCCGGGAGGAATACAGAATCGCAAAAGGTTTCACAACCCTGCCAATCTAACTCGCAGATGTGGAAAACGGAGGAGGAACTCCGCAGCGCGCTCGATAAGTTCAACGTCTGGAACGAGAACGGCGATTTTAACATGGAGTGTCTGAAAGCAGCAGCGGGCATTTATCCCTCGAATTTGAAGAAGCGTTCTTTGCTGCATGAGATTCTCCGCCAAATAAGCCCCAGAGAACAAGTGGAGCATCAGCTGTGCCAACAAACTGCGCCGGAGCTCTGCGGAGGCTACACACAGGATATGGAATTACAGAAACAGCATGCCTACCAGCTGGATATTCCTCAGAGGCTCGCCAATGAACTTCACTTGGATTCTAGCTCTGTTGGAAAGCCGGATGTGGATGAGACTTTCCCTCCTTCAAAACCCCAACTCAGCGGCCCTGCAGATGTGTGCAGATGCTGCTGCTCTGTCTGTAGTGAGCTGCCTTCCGTTCGCAATGGGCTTCTACGCAAGTGGAGAGAGCAGCAGAAGGCGATAATGGAGCAGCAGAAGGCGATGATGGAGCAGCAGATGTTAGAGGCTATATCCAAGGAGTCATACGACTCAATAAGTCGGGGAACATTTACACAGAGGATCAAAGGAGAAGCGGATCATAGCGAGGTGATAGGCATTTGCAGCCTCTTATAGTCACAGAGGATCGCATTAGCAAGACTCTGACTGTTTGTTCAACGTCCCCAAACTAGTGTCTATTTGTTTTCTCAGAAGAACAAGGCCTTGGCTTTGGAGCTGCTGGAAGATGCGATGGTCATTGGTGCGTATGGACATACTACCGCTTTGCAGCGGAATTCGGTGTTACACCGCTCAGTAGACGCATCGTTGTACTCCCTGGGTGTGACCTCCGATACATGCTACCTTCGCTCGGGACTGCGACTTGCTGTGCTGCAGCTGATGTCTATTGCGACTCGTTACACCAATGGCAAAACGATGTCGTCGATCTCGCCAAACAAATCCGCGAACAGTTCAAAAACCAGCACCAGGCCCGCGAGATGCAGGAGAATGCTGTGTGTGAAGCAAGATCATCGGAGTCACCCCAGCCCACATCTGCTTCTGCCATCTTCTCTGAAGCCGTGCATGCGAAACTTCCCGCTTTCACAAAGTCACCTGCACTTCCACCGGCCGAAGCAGCCAGTAGCCATGGCGACGGCTCAACTGGTGCTCAACCATGTCTGGAAATAGCATGGCAGCTCGTCGAGTCTGTGCACGCCGCTGTGGGCCTCATTAAAGACACTTGGTGGGTTGCACAGTCCTTGCCTTTGCCCTGTATACTGATGCGTTCTATTCACCTTATAGAAATGATACCCCTTCCAAAGACAGAGTTCAGGATTATCTAGGGACTCGGTGAGGCTTGTTTTTGCTGGCTTAGGTGCTCAGTGGTCAGGTTGTGAGGTCGTGCGCTATAGGTGTGGGCTCGTCAACAAGGACAGGAAAAACGGCCTTACCGTGGATCACGGCTCTTTGTATTCGCAACGGGCTCGGCAGGCCCAAGATAAAACAGTGAGCCGCCATTCAGCAAGAAACCTGTTTTACACAAAGCATGACTGAAACAGTCACGCTTTGATGGTATGGCTTCCTTTATCCTGAAATGATCCTTGTTGTTTTGTGTGGTTTAGGCAAATACTACGGTTGTGTCAACTCCGTTTATGCAGTCAGCGGATTGTGAAGCAGCGTCGTGTTCAGCAATTCTTGCGAAAACCGCAGCAATAGCAGCTACGGCCGCGGCTGCTGCTCAGGAGTTCCTGAAGGGTGCCGAGGATGGGGCTCCAGCAACTCGGACAATGACAAAACCATGTAGTGTTCCTAATGCCGCTTTTGTAGAAACCTTTGCGTTGGAGCAGCAGCAGCACTCAGCAAATCGCGAATCGAAAAGCTTCAACGGCAGCGGCATCCCCTGTCCATCTCGCCAGGGCTCTCACACACAACTTTTTGGTAACGGCCACTCCAGAGAGCCAAAGACACGAGTGATCCTTAGTAATCCCACAAAACGCAGGGGCACAACCGTCAGCAGCAACACAAGTGCCTCACAAGCGCCCGGGAGCAAGGAGTCTTTCAACCGCCATTGGCAGGGCAAAGGGACTGTAGCCACAACTCAAAGGTGGAACGCAACTACATCTACCTTTGCGCCTCAACAACAGGGGCATTTTGATAGCTATCTTCAATCAGCAGCTGCACTTAGGTCCCACAAGCCAAGTCTTGCACCTGCGTTGAAGACCAGCGAACGGGTTCCTGCGAAGGAAGGTACCTGGAGGCAGAGGACAGTAGCCTCAGGAAAGCAGACTGAAACTGCTGGCTCTCGAAAACAACATGACGCCGCCGCTTTAGACCTCGGTTGCGCATTTGCTACAGTGAAAGAATTGGACACTCCTTCGGCAGCAGCAGGAGCGGTTACAGGAAGCAAACTTCCGCAGTTGCCAACTGCCGATTCAGCAGCGCCCTCACCAAGTGATACGGCGGGTAGAAGCATTTCTGAATGCGATTCACAAGCATCACGTGTGCCAGGTTTTGAAAAGAGGCTCGCGAAAGCAGAAGGGGGGCAAGGAGTGCTCGGAGACTCCGCTGCGCTCCGCCCCGAGCAAAGGTGCGGGGCCAATCATTCAGGACTGTCCTCCCCAAATTCTGTGTGCATTCCAAAGCCCGCAGAAACGGACTTATCCCAAAAGATAGCAGCGTTTGCAGCATTCCGTCAGGCTAGTGGTTTCGGCAATATCTTCACTGCACAAGACTCGGTGGCTCCAAATAGCTTGAACAGAGCTGCATCAAACGATGAGACCAGTAGCTCCAGCGGCATCATATCCGATGAGAATGTCTTGAATGGTGGTGGCGAATAATGCCCTTTTTTTGTGTTCCTGATGCCTCTTCTGTCAGGCTGTAGATTCTTCATTATACTAGTATGCGTCCGACTCTCCTGTCGCTAATAAACTCTGATTTTACCAGCGACAGGAAAGTCGGACGCTTACCGGAAAGCGTGAGCCCGTCGCATAGAACCAGAAGGCGTCTCAAATTGCAGCTGCTTTGCATATAAACCGTCAGATTTTAAGCAGTGTGGTGCTTTGTATCTACTTGCCTGGCCTAGAGACCTTGGGCTGCAACTTCTGTCGATAAAGGCTGGTCATCATGATCTAAGCAATTGTTCTACGAATTTCGCATCCTCTCCAAAGGAGAAACACTGAACGCACTGTCGTTGCATTTGGCCTGTCCTAACTTAACTCAGTCTGAGCTGAAGCGTCGTCCACACCCGAAAAAGTAAAGAGTGAGCAATCCATCTGTGTTTATATTGTTTGTCCAGGATACTAGCCTGCACCGAATCAAATGAATATGCAACTAAGTTACCTGTGTTATACGCAACTAGAAGTACACACCGGCGTACTTACGTATGCTTTCTTTATGGATATACGGATACCCATGTGACCGAATGTTGGAAGGTCATGATGCTTATAATAGAGGACACGACGACGAAATAGGGGAAATTAGGATATTCAAGTGTGCCAGAGGCATTGCAAATAATTGCGCAATATGCGGCTGTTGAGTTTAACTCGCCTTAGGCCTTCTATGACGGTTGGGTTTATCTGCTATTCGTGCTTGTAGGCTAAGCTAGACTTGGGACACTGCTGTAACGCTGAATCTCAAGCTTCATCTTCTATTCTATGAATATCATGTTGACTGTTGGAGTTGAGTTTGGTTGTAGATACTGCTATACCCCTTAATATGGCTGTTGATGTTTATTTGTTGGTTGCACACTCCCTGTGAGCTGAATGGTCCAAGTAATCTGGACGACCTCAGTAGGATTCTATAGCTCAGGAAAGGTACGGATAATTTTTTGCTAAGTTGACTAGACTCAAGAAAAGAAAGGACACACAAGGCTAGCTGACAAAGACAGACAAACTACTGCACTGCCCGGGCATGCTGCTGAAGCTCCAAAATCCACGCTACTCTTGTCAGGGATGAAAAAGAAGAGGAAAGATGGGAATATGCACTACTGGACTCTCATCAGAGTCCTCCCAAGGAAACTTTTCCTGGCTAGCCACATATGATAACCCTTTCTAGTACGCCGTATTAGAGACCGGCAGCGCCTCAATGATCTAAAAGACACAGGGAAACGTGTACATGTAAGGACTTCCTTTCTTGACCCCTGACTGCTTTAGACTCCCAAGGAAAATCTAGACTGTCAGATAAGCTTCTGAAACCTTTAAAATCAATGCAATTTACCGTTTCGCCTTACATAATGGAATCAAAGTATGCCCAGGAGCTTCCTATTCAATGAAATCTCAAGGGGAGGTCGCGTCGCTCTGCACCCTAGGCCACAAGTCTACAGAGGTTGAAATCTTATTGATTTGGTAGCCGCTTGTTACCAGCCTTAAATACACAAGCTGACTTTAATACTGTTGCATCCCAAGAGCCTCAAAACGCAATCAAGAGCTCATTTGTGCCCTGGACAGAACGAATAACATAGAAAAGGCGTCTGAGAGTTTGCCAACTTGTTTCAGTTTTTCTGTGACCTCTACAGGCCTCTTAACCTTGCATATATACCTAAAACATTTACTGTTAAATGTACACAAAGTTTTAGTAGAGTAGTCATAGATGGAGCACTGCAGACGTGGTAACCGCTGCATGACTGGTAGATAGGGGCAGTAAAGTGTATCCTTATGTAGCGAGCTGTGCTCGCCAAGCACAATCGAGGCCGTATGGCTACCCACAAAAAGCGGTCCCAACTGTCTGCTATCAGGAGTGATCACCGAGGCAGTTTTCTAGTTAATCTTTCTGGACTTGATAACGCAAGTAAAATTAAGTGCAAAATAACATAACATTAAAACTTATTTTAGCATCCATAAGTGCATCGGCTTGAGGATGTTTTCGAGAGTAGAGTAGATCATTGGGTCCATATAAAGCTGGTCTGTAAGGAACTGCTACAGGCTTTTGTGATTGTTACTACTAGAACACCCCAACCTATTTTTTTAATACCACAAATAAAAAAGTTATACTGATGAATTTTGAAACTAGTTTGAAAACAGATAGAAATTCAACTATCGTAGATGCCCGAACTACCTGCTATAAATGAGCATGCATTACTGGGCGATCCACCACGTGACGCCACAGGCTATATAGACAATTTGAACTCCAGAGTCACATCGATAAACGCAACGTAAAAGTACCGATTTATACCTTATTCAGCACTACAGACCGACCCACCGCTACTCCCCAGCATCCATTCTTAACATGTTGTCGGCATAAGGCCGTGCGATTTAGGCCTAAAAAAGAACATGCTTGCTCAATTTTAAACCCAGGTGGCCCATTTTTGTTTGTTTGAAAATGCGTAGGGCCTTGGAGCTGCTTGTCCTTTGGGCAACATTCGCAGCCCCTGCAAACTGTACAGAACCCACTTCTAATGATGGGTTCCCCACTGATTATGTAGGGAACCCAGTGCATCTTGAAACCAGCACAGGTAAACAGAATGCAGGTGTAATGCAGTCAAGTTGGATGCGTGACACACAACACTATGCGATTCTGTCTCTCATCGCATTCACAGCAGCCTTGACCATTGCATACGTGGTCCTACAGTGTTTCAGAGCTCTTGTCTCAACGTCGACTACCGGGGATGCAAGTCATTTATCCGATCGTACAGACGTTTTCGGCTCCTGCAGAGTGAGTTGTGACCTCTTTCCAGGGAATTTAGCCGCAAACCAGCTATGGGCTGGGGTGATCTCTCCGATGACAAACGTGGGAGCCTCATGCGCTACGGTCTATAAGAGTGGCTCCAGCTTATTTTTTTGGACATCAGAGAGTTTGACGAAGCTGCTGCGGATGTTGGCAGATCTCCACAGTGCGGCCTTTGCGTTTGTTTCTTGCGTATGTCGCTGTGACAGCACTCTGGATTTGCCTGGGTCGTGTACAATATGTACTGTGAGTCTCCAGCATGGCACATGGGCATACGGCAGACATTCTACACTGAAATCTCACCAGGACAACGTAAACATGAGCTATAAACCGGCTTTCAAAGTTCACATTGTTGTTATTTTCAAACTCTACAAGGGCATTGTGGGTTCGTACGGCCCACACTCAACCCTTGGTCTTCCGATCCACAACAAGCAAAGATCTGATGTTCCAGCACAGTGTCCGGCAAATTATAGCAAGGTTATGAAACGGATTTCTCTGTTTTTTTGCTTGTTTTTGTGCCCTCGTCTCGTATGAGCGATAAAATGATTTATATATGGGATATCTTGGTGGGTACCGCCAGATGGTTTTTAAACGCTTGAGAAACACTGCACTCCTATGGTTATAAAGGATGTGACATTATGACGAACTTCCGTGAAAAAGTGAATGATGTACTTTTGAATAGCAGCATGCGTGGAAGACGCAGAGAGGGAAGGACGGCAAAACCTGCTTTGCAGGAACTATCGTTTCCATGAGGAACCGCAGCATAAATCGCATTGCTTGGTACAGCGAGCGAGGGTCCACTGCGTTTCAAAGTTTCATAGTGGGTGATGTATGAGATCAGTCTGACAAGTCTATGCCACCGCTAAGACGGCGTGATGATTTTTCCGATGCATACGACCACTCGACATATTTCCGAAATTCAGGAAATATGGCATTCCACAGGAACTACAAACCTGCACAAGTACACTCCATAGCAACGCGCGAGCTGACCGGTGCCCTCTATCTGAGGGGGCATAGGACAGACCACGGTGGGGAGGATATGGCCTCTGTTTTGCATCAGGAAGTGCGTTTGTGGGCGTTGGACTGTGGA
>JRZD01010076.1:0-11169 GCA_000826945.1 Eimeria nieschulzi
GGCACGCCAAAGCAGTTTTCTCAGGACCAACTACTTAGAAAAGAATTTTGCACCCCTATTCTGTGTCCAAGGTTATCGCTTGGAAAGGAGCTATAATGGGGCAGTTACATGCTGTTTACATTGTTATAACCACAGGATGCGTTAGTGTTCACCCTTACCCCCTCTCTAACAAACTGTTGATGAGGAAACTCAACAATAACCTCGCAGGTACTACTGTCCTTGGCATAAATGACCACCTCCTTGGGCCCCACCGACGACAGTGAGCTGGTCCTGGGCAGCAACGAGGGCGCTGAGAGGTCAAACGTCACCGCTTCCGAAGATCATGCTGGGTCTTCGGAAATCACATCAAAATAAATGGAAAATGCCCCAACAAATAAATCCGATGTTGCCCGAGATAGGCCTTCACTGTCGACAACCACATCAGGGCTCCAAGGCTGCAAACAAGTAACATGTCAAGCGACAGCGGCTCAGGGCCTAGATCACCGCCAGCCTTAAACAAAAATTCAGCATGACATACTGTACTACCTTACACTCCCATGAGGGATGCCCGGGAAACTGGAAAGAGGAGAAAACGTGCTGCGAGGAAAAAAACGTGCGGTGGCTTCTGACCAGAACATAAAATGTTTGGACCTCAGTTGCGTCCTCTGGAGAAAACAGTACGCGAGTCGGCTGCACTTTGAGGTACCTTACACCATCCTCTTCGGTCATCCCTTGTTGAGGGGCCAATATAGTAATCGTTCGCACTTCAACCCAGTCCGGCTTCTGGGGAGCTCCAAGCCTCCAGTATTCGGCCTTCAAGGAAAGCTGAAGCTGACCCCAGTAGTCCTGCGGTGGTAAGCCATCTAACTGGCCAGTGATGCTGCGGTGCTCGGTCAGCAGGGGCATGGGATACACGTGCACTTTCGTGGCTGAAACCAATTGCACAAGGGCTGAGCTTTCGGCAGTTTCTTTTGTGCACAATGAACACAACACCTGGAGATTGCGAGCAGCAAAAGATGATAAAGCGTAGAATGACGAGTTACTTTCATTGTCACACCAGGGAAACCTGTTAGCTCGATCAGAGCGTATGCTGATGAGGGTAAGTAGCCGGGAGCTTCGTGTCACTTCCTACTGCTCCAAGGCAGACAACCGTGTAAAACCTTACCTTAATGAAGACAGCGCCTCGCTGAGACAACGATAGGGCTTCGAAAGAAAGCTGACTGCCATCCCAAATTCGCGAGATTTGGTCATTCTGTTGACCTTTTTGGCCATAATGGTCTAAAGCTTCTGTACGCACTTTTACAGGTTTGCTTTCCCCCTGTAAGTCGGGCAAACTTGGCGTTTCGTTGCCCTCTGCGTCCACTACAACGCTAACGGGCTCACGGATAAGCAAGCTGGAAGGTGGCTTGAGAGCGAAGGCTGCTGCCACTGCGGGACCTGGAACTACTTTAAACAAAGATGACAACACCTCTAGCCGAGTGTCGTTCCATAGAGTAGTCACGAAACGAAGTACATAATGTCCCGCCTGGGCTATGCGTATATCGTGAGCATGGGCATAGCCATTCTCATCTGTCCCCAGCGTCCAAGATGTAAGTGGAGCTGTGCAAAGCAGACAGTAAACAATTTGGCAGCGCGTGCTGTTTTTCTGCCATCTGCAGCAAAATGCTCCAGGATGAGGTGACCACAAAACTACAGCTGCCAAAGCGCACGGTATCAGAGCCGGGGATGCACAACGGAACGGATCATAATCATTTTCTGACCTTGTTAATAGAGTTTCGTGTTGACAGAAACCAATTCTGCCACAATCTTAACTTGTTCGCGTAACGAGTGCCCGTCCCTGTCTTCAAGTTGCACAGCTGGCTGCTGCCTTAGAGCTGCCCCGCTGGTTGCTCCTGAGGGCTGTAATACGATCCTCATTACCGCATGAGTGCCTGCTGCATACTTGCGTTTCTCTGTAATGACTTTATGCTTGCAGCCCTTACATGTAATGCTGAACCTGTAGACGACCTCAATCAGAATGCTGAAGTGTAAAACAGCCACGCCTGAAGAGGCCGATCCCATTCACAAAAAGAATAGATGCTTTTTAAGCATCTCGTCCAGCGCTGGAAACGCATGGATGCCTGGTTTGGTGTCGGGTGTTGGCTGTGACCTTTTTTTGAATTATTCCATAAAGTTTTGGGGCCCAGAATGCCTAGATACGTTAGAAACCGTTCCTGGGGCAGCCTTTGGCGTCTTCGCAACGAGCCAAATGAAGCTTTGCTGTACCTCGCGTTGCCATGCTTAAGGCGCTATTCACAGCCCTTCCCCTTCTCTCCTTCCCTTTGTCCTCCCTGTTCGTAGAAGCGGAGCTCTCTGGGGATTCCTCATTATCGGCCAAAATGAGGGATGCAGCTACCCCACCTGAATACCCTTAATTAATTTTGCCACTCGACCCGAGTACTTCCATTTTAAGTTCAACTCAGCGCAGTTGGACTCCAACCGGCCTGACTGAATTGCACTGACATTTCTGCTTCGCTTTCTGCCCAGACTTTTTGTTTGGAAGATGGTGCTTTGTCTTTGTCTTCTGAAGTATTCGTGTTAAGCTGTAACCCGCCATCGGCGGGTGTTGCAGGTCAGTTTGGGGGTGCTGTACGTAGCCATTCATCACCTCTGCCATCCTGCTGAGAGACGGGATGAGTGGGAAGCCGCTGTTTATCAACAGAAAGCTTCTCAAAGACTCCATCTCCTTTCTTGAGTTCCGTCGGAGTTGTACAAGACAAAAACAATAAGATCCCGACTAGCAGTGCCTTAAGGATCGAGAACAGATTAATGCAGAGTGCCCTTCGGGGATCCCATAGAGACGACCTGGGAAATGCACCCCAGTTGTAACCTCCCGTTGATATCGTGAGCAAAAAACATGCCGGTAGCTCCAAAAAACTTCAGTATTTCGAGCTGCCCAAGGTACCTAAATAGGGACCAATACAGCTCAATCATTTGGCACACAGGGAAAAAGTCACTTTAACAGTAAAAATACATATCCCGAGGAGCTCACAAACTGGAGGGCACTTTGGTGCACATCCGAGCTTGTTTAATTTTCCTTTTTTTCCGTTTTACCTTGGGAAGAATCGGGAGAACTTGTGTAGCTGCTGTTGACTGCGCCATACGCTGAAATGTTGCTTCGCCAGATATCGCACGTTCCACTGCATGGTTGACGGTAGAGTCAAGGGGACTGCCGAACTCAAAACATTTACCTCATACAGAATTATAACATCTCAGTCAGAAAGACTAGTGTGATAGTAACACGAGAGGAAGGGCAAGCCCTAGGGAGTGCTAAGCTTCGGCTGTCCGAAGACGTGTGGCTCAGAACGCTACCGGCGTGCCGGCCCTCGCCACAGATGCGGAACTGCCCCTGTAAGACTAATAACACATGTATTCAGGGCTGTGAATTGGCGCACCATGCTGTGCCAGCTGCCCGATGACGCAACAAATTTGGTGGACAATGTGGACAGCAGCTGTGGCCAGATACTACCTAGGCTTAGTTCGATCAATTGACCATCTTGGGAAGCTGTAATATATTAAATACAGTGTTCGTATGGTGATTTTTCGTACTATCATATAATAGACACCGAATTCAAACAGTGTCCCTCTGCCTTGCCGGGGTCACCCATCAGTGCGCCTACGTGGGCCCAAAACGGCACTCAGAGTCTCGAAAGAAAAAACTACTAATCCGTTTTAAACGCCAATTCATGGTGATAACTGAGCGCTTTTTTATTTGCAGAACATCCCCATATAAGAAGGCAGGTAAGTGCTTCAATAGACTACTTCTGCAGCTTGTCAAAGGCAGTTGCACCATGTGCTTTCCGGAAAGACACATAGCGTCGTGAACTTTCCACTCACCATCTCCCCAGCAGCGTTTTCCCATATTTACTCAGTCGAGGGTTGATGGGTCTAAACACTAAGCAAACCAGAAGTTCAAACGACTTTTCGTTGACATGATATTCTTGGTATGTGGCTGGACCATGGGTTATTTTTAAAGACCGTACTTATGCATTTGCTTAAAGACAATAAGTGCTAACATGGAATAACAGGTAGGAACAGGTAGCCCTAAAAGCAGCCTGTCCCCACATGGCCTGCCTTCTTGAGGACATGCACACTAGCCTAGGGTCCGGTGTGGCCTTACGGTGTCATGAAACGCAGCAAAAGGGGGAATGTAGAATTAGCCTGAATTTCAGGCGCCCCGTCAAACACACAATCATACAAGCGAGGCTGCTGTCAACATGCCACACACACAGATTCCTATAACGTTTGAGTCAATCAGGAGGACAACTGAGGGCAGTCGTAAAACCCAGCTGATGCACAAACTCTATGATAGTGAACATGTAGATTAGCGTGCTACACTGCTAATAACAGCCCTCTAACTTGTAACTTGCGGCGGAGAGTTCGATTTTTAAAAACATACATAACTATAAACAGTTATTCATAATTTTTCATTGAAACACTGATTAGCATATCCAAAATAAATTAAACATTCCAGACTGGGTCAAATACTTTTAAATTTATACATTTAAAGGGACAAGTCTCCGACGGTCAGCTTATTAAGCACTGTTTCTTGTGTGGGCTGAAGCCCTATTTTCCGCCACTCCTAAATAATGTCCAACTCCTGCCCGCTGCTGTTTCTTATTTACAGTGCAACGCACTGCAGCTACTTATTTGTACTGCTGCTGTTCAGTGGTGCTCCTGTTGCTCATTCATGCTGCTGTTTCCTTTTCATGCAGCTGCTTGATGCTGATGCTACTACTACTACTGCTACTGCTTGCCGTTTTTATCGCTCATCCCCTAAGGGCAATGTCTCGCCGGGCCCAGAGCGCTCTAACGCACGGCCTTCTCTCTCTGGTGCTCCAGCATTAGCTGCCTCCCCCTGTCTGTGTCTAAAGCGCTCCCGTTCCGAACGCTTCTCCGGGTAAGGTGGAAGAAAAGAGTTGTAGCTGTTGTTACTGCTGTTATTGCTGCTGCTGCTTCTATCTGTGCTGCAGCTCCTTGTGCTGCAGCTGCTTCTACTGCTGCTGCTGTAGCACTAAGGCCGGACTATCCTACTTCCTTGCCACTCCTAGAGGAGTCTGAAATTGTCTCTTGGTTGTTGGGGGACGCCAAGATCCTTGGGGGCCCCGGCCTGGGGTTGGCCAGAGCGTTTGCCAGGGCCAACCTGCTGCCGCTGCTGCTCTTCCTGCCGCTGCAGGCCTCTGCCTAGTACAAGCAAACAGGACTTTTTCCATGTGGATTTTTTGAAACCGAATTAATTACACCTACTGCCATACATAGACTGGAGCCTCACCAGCACAAGCAGGGCGCTGGACCACAGAGGATGGATGGGTGTGCTTCGCCTGGGCAGCAGCACCCACTTTTTAAAACCCGCCTATTTCAAACTTTTGGCTAAAAGCTCTCGGCGTCTTAAACTCTAAACCATTAACCTTAGACCCTGAGCTTGTGGCCTTTCATAGGTGTTGTGTTGTCTTCACCTAGCGACTGGCCCTCACCATAACTAACAATGCACCACTTGGGTCCAGAGAATCTCCCGAGAGAAGTGGCGTCGTTAGTTCTCCCTAGGATTTCATTTGAGTCCTTTAATTAGCAGCCCCTTTTGGGCCGCAGCCAGGTCCAGTATTGGCACTCGGAGTTCTTCAGGCAGAGGGCCTGGCAAACGGCAGGTGATTTGATGTCCCCAGTCTCGTCCTCATCGCCATTGAAAACCACATAATCGGACTGCTCGTAGCAAATCTCTGAGGAAGACGAAGAAATATTTTTGCTCGCTAATGGAGCAGCATGGCTAGCCCAGCTCCACAGAGCTCCCGAAGACTGCTGACAGACGTGTTAAGGCTGTGATCATTGGTTGACGACCAATTAGTTACTGGGATTCAAAAGATATATCTGAGAACCGAAAAGCGCTTGAGTTGTGAAGGGGGTTTGATCATACAATATCAGAAAGCCCGACACAATTCCCGAAGCTATTACGAATATGGTGGCGGGCGACGGTACTTGCAGGTAAGACCACTTTATTTGTAAGTTCGGCATGTTCACTGGGCATTTTTTTAGGTCAGCAAAGGGCTGTGGGTCTGAAACGAATGCTTCGTACCAAAACAACACAAAGGAACGGGCTAGACAACCTCTAGCCGTATATGGGACACAGACCGGCCATGCCTAAAGCAGGCAATCCTCTGACTGCAAAATGGGTAAGGCTCCGAGCTACCTGGAGATCCGAACGAACAAACTACTACCTTTATTATCTAAAACTTATGTAGTATTAGTAAGTTTTACCGGCCTTTGCCTAGCGCGTCAGGCAAAAGGCACAACCTAGACACCACCCTGGCAGCTACAAAGCCCGTAGAGGTGCAACCGACGAAGGCAGAGATACGCAAAAAGGGCCAGAAAACGTCCGAACCCCAGCCGACTCTGCCACAGCATCTCGCTACTCAGCCGCAAATGTATGTAAGAAGGGAAGACGGGACGAGAGAAGATTCCGATGAGACCCTAAGCCTCGCCAAGATAAGGTGGAGAGAGGCTAGAAAGCCGATATCGCTAGATCGCTAGCGTGAAAAAAACGTTTTGGTCGGGAAGTAAATTTTCCTTATCAAGAGGAGCTCACTAAGGAGCAGAGAGGGAATGAGAGCACGGGAAAACAAGTACAAGAGACCTCGCGTCCCAGTGGCCGTGGCACCTGCGAGGAAGCCTGTTTTAGACAAGGGGGCCATCGGCACGTGGGCAGCCATTCGGCAAATGGCAGAAAGCCCGTAAAATGGCTCTGGGAGCAGGGCTTGTAAACCCTGGAGTGAGTGCTGTGCGGCTGTTTCTGTGTTAAGCATTGCTTTACTGTAAGGAAAGGGGGAACTGCTTGATCTCTAGGATTTGAGTCAGGAGTCCAACGGCTCACCGGCAGCCGCCGAGGCTTGGGAGGGGAGCAGCAGGATCCCGAATACTGAGTTTTGAGCAGCAGGATCCCGAATACTGAGTTTCTTTTTAATTCACTAAGTTTCTTGCCCATATATTGTTACAGTGGTAAACAACCCGGGGCAAGGAAATGCAATTTTCCATACAGAAGTATTAGCGGCAACCGAGCATTGGCAAGGACAACAACGGTGGCACGGTCTACCACCCTCCGTATAGACGCATGAGGACATGCGTCTTACGAGAGAGGACAGGTGTGGCATGTTAATGCGGATGTTGATATTGCAGTGTTTGTCTCCTGTTATCACTTAGAGACGACCTATATAATGTCCTAAGAGGTCTATGAGTGGAAGGGTTAAGCCCATGTTTGCGAGGGGCAGTAGCCCAGCTCCTCGAATTATGTGTTAGAATGTATGCGTGCCCAAGGGCCAGCTAGTCTCCAAATTGGCCTTATGCCCTTGCAGCAGAGACAGATAAGCAGGCGGGGAGGCAAACAAGGAGACAGAAAGACGGACGAACAGACAAAGACACGGGCAAGGATACAAAGAAACAGGCAAGGAGACAGAGAGGCAGACAAGGAAATAGAGAGACATACAAGGAGACACAGAAATAGACAAAGAAACAGGACAGACAAGGAGACAGATGACCTAAAAGAGGTGAGCCCGACAAAAGCAGACGTCTCTGGGGACTAACTCATATTAAGTTATTGTTTCATGTTAGGACTTATGACTTTTATGCAGAGGCCTAAGCGCAAGCGCTACACCTGGCAGTGAGTGAGAAAAACATCAAGACTAGCTGTGGCATACGTAAAAGCGCTTCACGGGTACTTGAATCCCCGATCAAAATCTACGCAGACAGCCGGGAAGCCTCTCGGTCCCTCTAAAAGGGATCCAGGTACAAACTGTATGTTATTTATAGGTGTTAACTATTCTATAGCGTGCTATCTGGGTTTCTTGTTGCAAATATTTGTGTGGGCTCTCCCTCTAATCGTGATAATTCTATATTTAGGTTCGCGTTCTAATTCCATATTTGTTTGTTTAGAGGGAAAACAGCACAATACAAATATAAGGGATTGCAGTGAACCCAGAGAGGGGAAAAAGACAAGGTAGAAGGTGCAAGATATGCCGGAGCAAAGGGTTAGCGTGGGCAGAGTTGTCGAGATTCTAGGTGGAAACAAATCAAAACCTGTTATTTATTCCGAACCTATATTATTTATATCCGAGAAAAAAAGAAAAAGCTGTCGTTGTTCCATTCGCTTCTTGTGTGGTAGTAGAGCGCTGTGACTCTAGGGCTGGCTTTTCTTTTCCCGCTCTCCCGCCATTCCAACCCCTAAAAGCGTCTGCTTGTTGGATGCCACTGGAAGTACATTTCTGGCTTTTTTTTGCTTATTCTTTCCCCAGGTACTTTCTGGGAGCAGGTCGGCACTAACAAGCTATCCTCATAATCGATATCACCTCGGGACAGAGCTGAGAGGGGCCTCCTGCCCATGTACCTGCCATCTATACATTTTTGCATATTTGTTTTGTACTGCTTTCAAGTTGGGGAGGATTGGGAATAGCAGCGGCAGCAAGCATAAACCTTCCCTGCCTTGGTTGTGGTTCTTTTATCTTGGGTCTGGTTGAATGTATAAGGCTCTAAGCAATTCAACCTGAGCACGATCTTTTATCTCTGTTCTTTCGTTTGCAGAAGACGGCAGATTTTTAAGCCTGCCTCTATTAGCTGCTAGGTTGTTCATTACCCTGTGGGACACCGACTGTCCCGCTGAAGGCCTCAAGATATACTGGATGTTTTCATCGTAAGCAGACCTATCGGTAACTCCATTATAGCAGGCAGGGAGCAGGATAGAGGCGCAAAACTGATAGAGATTGCGTACAACGGCATGAAGCCTGCGTTTCTGCATGGGCCGGCGGTGCTGCTGCCGCTGCTGCAGCTGTTGCTGCTGCAGCTGCTGCTTGTACATGGTGATGACGACAGTGCATCTATCAGCTTCTTGAGTGGCAGTGCTGAAGATTCTTCCTCTGAAAAAGACCCGAGCGCCCACGGCCGCAGGAGGCCGGAGCCTCCCGGGCAAACCCGCAGCAAGAAGTCTGCGCCTCTCGAGGGGTCTGAGGGGAGCGGCCTCCAGTCAGTGGAATTCAAAGACGGACTAGCAAGAAGTGTTGGGGCTGCTGCTGGAAATGTGGGTGAGGCTGGTGCCCCGCAGGGCGTGCCTGGGATGGGAGCCTTAAGGCGCTTCTCGAATGCCATTCGAAATTCCTCGCTAGTCGAGCGTTTTATTTCTTTCTTAAGGTATTTTGTGGGGCCAACGCCAGGGCGGCCTGAAAAAACGCTGCTCCGCAAGAGCGACTCCGCGGGCATAGGAGTGGGCGTAGTGTTACACGTGTTGCAGCGGCAAGACGAGCAGGGGCGAGAGGCTCTCAGCAGACACCTCAAGGCAGACCCGGAGGTGCGTGGTTTTATACAGAGGTTTAGAGAGCTAGCGGACCCCGTAAGAACTGTAAAAGACTCGCGGGCGCGGCTCCTTTGGGTCCGAAGGGGTTGTGCTCGCCTTGCCCTTGGAGCCTACGGCGCAGATGAGCAGTCGCAATTCCTCTCGCTGGTGAATATCTTTCGCCAGGAGTTCATGCATTTGCTGGGTTTTATCGCTCTATGCCTCGGCAACCTCCCCCGCAGTTTTGAGGCCCTCGCGCTGCTTGTTGACAGACTGCTCGTCCCGCTGCAGGAGGCCTTAAGGAGTGTCGCTGCTGTATCTGGGCACTTCACCGGCTTCGCTGTCTCCTTGGTGCAGCAGCAGCTGCTGGGCTGGATAGACAGGCTCGCCAGGCTAGACGCAGCCCTTCTGAAGCAAGTGCCGGGGGGAAGCAAGGCCCTGGCCTCTCTCCAAAGCCTCACGAGCATGGACTGGAGCGTGGATGAAACAGATAGCAGGCTTAGCAGTGCCGATGATGAAAAGGCGCCTCAAGACAGCCATCTGTAGCAAACGTTCCTGCGGGCTCCTCCTTGCAAACGGAAGGCGGAGATCCAACCCAAAGGGTTGCTGCTGCCGCTCGTTGCTGTCTCTCGTTGCTGCTAGCGAAGACACTCAGCAGCCCGGCGCTTGTCTGTTTATTAGCACTAGTGCGTATGTGCAGTGCGGTGCCAATCCTAAGGCTTGCCGCTCCTCAAGTGAAATTCTCAATTTTCCGCCTGGCAGCAACTGCCTCTCGTGCTCCCATCATGTATGTTAGGGCTGCATGCGGCTCTAAACTGAGAGACACTCAGACACAGAAAGCCGTTAGCTCCCTTCAGAGGTGTTGCTGCTGCTGTTTCTTTGGCGCCTGCCTAGAGTAGGCCGGCCCTTACTAGAGCCTCAGCCATAGTAACCATACGTTGCTGCTCTTTAGGGACAAAGGAGAGGCCCTTCTGTGGGGCCTCCTCTTAGACGTAGGCGGCAGAGGAAAGACTCTAGCTGGGCTGTGCAACACTCCAAGTCACTTGACACAACTGCCCATACAGCCTGCAGCACAGCAGCAACTGCAGCACCAGCAGAAGCTGCAGCACCAGCAGAAGCTGCAGCACTAGCAGCAACTGCACCACCACCAGTAGTGATAGACAGCAGCAGCAGCAACAGCAACAGCAACAGCAGCAGCAGTAGCAACAGCTTAGATCTCCCCTCACTTGAAGCGAAAGGCCTGAGGAGAAGAGCGTTGAGCACACGAGTGCCTCGTAGATAATACCCCAGCCGTTTAATCCACGTGGGACCGCTGCTAGGATTGCTGCCGCCATCAGCAGCAGGAGCAGCAGCAGGGGGGATGGGCAAGCGGCGAGAGAGGATATGCCCTGCTTCTCTAGCGAAGTCTTCCTCAAGGGGCAGCGCCACGAGGAGCTGCAGAACCGTCTCTCTCTTTCTCCCGCTGCAGCGGCAGCAGCAGCAGCAGCAGCGGCGGCCTTGAACCTCACAGCAAGCTGCTGCCGCACGTTTCCACAAATCGCCCAAAAGGCTTTCGCCAGACCCACTGCCACACCTCAGCCCATCTGAGGACAACTCAGGGGGCCGTCCTTGGGAAGACGCCAGGCAGAGGCAAGCCTCAGACTCCAAAGATGCGGACTCAGCGAGCAGTAGAGACTCCAGAGACACGCCAGCAGCATGCAACCTGAAAAGCAGCAGCAGCACCACCACCATTATCTTTGCAGCGTATCAGAAGCAGCATTATTTCGGAAGCCTCTGCGGGGCCAGCATCCGCAGCCTGCTAGCAGTAATGTTTCAGCAAGTAAGTGTGTGTGTGTGTGTGT
>JRZD01010077.1:0-15331 GCA_000826945.1 Eimeria nieschulzi
TACTGAAGAGAGACGGTATTCTGCAAACTAGAGCCGCACAGGACACAAGACGCCTACCCAAATATGCAATGCATCTGCTGTGCTTGTTGGCGTGCCTACGCTATTCGTAATCTGTTGGGACCTAGCTAGGCTGATTAAAAATGTGGGACCAACGAAAAAGATGGCATATTATGCTTGGGTTTTCAACTGCTCAACGCGCAAGCGCAAAATAGAGGAAGGATACCATCGCCCTGGAACGGCATGCGATAAAACCAAGTCAGATGGAATCCCTTTTCAAATGCAACCATCGACTCCACACACAAACATATCAAAACCGCTACCCTACTTGTTTCCTTCCTGGTCGTCAACTGGTTCGTCCGCTAGTGTGCTGTTTTATATCTAAAGAACTCACCAGCGCACAAAATCCCGAATGCCGTCTCTACGCATCTCAAAGCGCTGCTAAGAATTTCCCTAAATGTAATTGATTTGCCAGTATGCCCATTTCCCCGCACTCATACACACAAGGACAGGAAAAGCCTACTGGACTAACGGATGCCGCAAGTGGGCATTTGCAGCCACACATGTGTAATCCTGTTGGCCAAAAACGCCTGCCACACACGGAGCGCGACACTACCATTTGTTCGTGCGCTTTCATTCTCGATGTTGTTCTGTTCTGCAACCGCCTTTCGCGCTTCATCCTACAGATACGCACAGCCTGAAACAATCCAGAGGTCGCGCGTTATGTATCGCACCCCTCGCATATGCATCAAATGCTGATGCCTACTGAAGAAAAGCAATAATCTGCAAGCCAGAGCCGCACACGACACAACGCGTCTAGCCAAACATGCAGTGCATCCGCTGTGCGCGTTTGCGTGGCTACCGTAGTCGTAATCTGCTGGGTCCCAGCTATGCTGAACACACAACTGGGACCAACAAACAAGATGGACTATTATGTTTGGGTATTCAATTAGGCAATCAGCGGTGCAGAATAGAGTACGGATATCATTGCCTTGAAGCCGCATGAGATAAAACCAAGTCAGATGGAATCGCTCTGCTAAGAAAGCAATCGCCATCACCAGATTGAAACATATGAAAACCGTTACCCTAATTGGTTTCGCCCTAACCGTTGAACGGCTCGTCTGCTATTATGTCCTTTTGTGTGGAAAGATCTGGGCAACGCACAAAACCCGGATGCTCAAAGGGATGGGCAACGCTCAGAAAACCAAAAGCTGTGTCAATGCAACTCAAGACTCAACTAAAAAGTTCCCTGAATGCAACTGCTTGGCCAATATCCTTGTACCAGCAAACCAATTTGGCTGCAGTCAAAAACACAAAGACAAACAATAGACTGCGGAAGAAACGGATGCAGTAAGTAAGCCTTTCAGCCACAAAGGTGTAATGTCCTCAGCAATCAGTACCTCCCACAGACAACGCTCGACGCTACGATCTGCCCGTATGCACCGAAGTTTACATTTGCCCTTTGCCTGCAACCTCCTTCCGCTATTAATAATTTATGTATGCAGTTCCTGAACTAGGCCAGAGGTCATCAACCGCCAAGTATCGTGATGTTCGCATACGGTGCAATAAATTTTAGGTCAAAATGAATAGAAAGCAATGCACAGCCGCACTGATATAGGGTGTCTATCCAAATATGCAGTGTACGCGTCATTCTTTTTTGCAAGGCTACCGTAGTCGAACTCTGCGAAGACCCAACTATAGAAAAAAGCGGGCCAACGACCAAGATGGCGTATTATGCTTGGGCGTTCAATTGGTCAGTAAGCAGCCGCGAAGTAGACGATGCGCGATATCTTTGTGAAAAGGAATGCGACAAAAGGGGCAGTCAGATGGAAGAGTACTCGAAATACAGCAATCACCATGACGAACATTGGTAGACTTGTGTGCATTCCTGCCCTCCGCTGGTTTATGCGATACAAGCAGTGTGCACGTGCGATCCTTATACCGAAAAAAGCCTGACCAACGCCCACAAACCCAATTGCTGTCTCTAAACAACTCAAAAGGCGGAAACGAATTTCCTGTAATGACCTCCTGGCCAATACCCCAACGTCACCCAAATCCATTTCGTGGCATACATAAAGAAAAGGATAGGAAATGGGCTACGGGACAAACGGATGTCCTAAGTAATCTTTCACTTTCAAAAGCATGTAGTGTCCTTGGCCAGCAATGCCTGCCTCCAACGGAACTACCATCTGCCTTTGAGGCTCCATGCGCTTCGTTGCCCTCTGCTGGAAACCTTCTTCGGATATTCCTCCGCCAGTAACCCACAATCTAAACAAAAAATAAAGCCACGCGCTACGGAAGAGATTGTTCAACGAATGCTTTATACCGTCATACTCTTTCCCGTTGCTACCGCAGTAGTAAACCGCTACAACTCAGCTACACTAAATTTGAAAACAACGAACAACGTGGCGTTTTACGTCTCGGTGTTCAACTGGTCAAGAAGCAGCTGCACAATAGGGAATGGATACAATCTCATTAAAACGGAATGCGATAAAAGCGAGTCAGATGGAATCTCACCTGAATAAGCAATCTCCTGAAGACACAAAAATACATAAAAAGCATTACTGTACTTGTGCTTACTTTTACTGTGAGCTAGCCCCTCTGCCTCAAGCAGTTCGCCGTTGCATCCCTTAAACCAGAAACGGCTAACCAGCGCCTACAAACCCGAATGCTATCCGTATGGAGCTCAAACACACGGCTGAGAATCTCTTGTAATGCAACTCTTTGTTCAATACCCCCGCGTCACCCAAATTTATTTAGCTGCATCCACAAGCACAAAAGCAGGAAATGGGCTACGGGACAAACAAATGCCGCAAGTAAGCCTCTGCGGTAACGAACGTGTAACACCCTTGGCCAGCAATGTCTGCCTCCCATGGAGCTCGGTAATAGTACCCCTGTCTTTGAGGCTCCATGCGCGTCGTTGCCCTCTGCTGGAAACCTTCTTCGGATATTCCTCCGCCAATTACCTACAATCTAAACAAAAGGTGAAATGACACGCTACGGAAGAGGCTGTTCGACGAATGCTTTATACCGTCATACTCGTTCCCGTTGCTACCACAGTAGTAAACCGCTGCAACTCAGCTACACTAAATTTGAAAAACGGGCCAACGAACGTGGCGTTTTACGTCTCGGTGTTCAACTGGTCAGCTAGCAGCTGCACAAATAGGGGACGGATACAATCCAGTTGAAATGGAATGCGATGAAACCAAGGCCAGTCCACTCCAAATACACCAATCCCATGACGGCAGAGGAACACATATAAAGCATTACTAGACTTGCGGTCATTCTAGCCACGAGCCAGTTCGTCCGATACAAGCAGTGCATGATTGCGCTCGTAACCAAAAGGCTTAGCAACATGCATAAAACCGAATGCTTTCTCTACGCAGCTCAACACACGGCTGAGAACTTCCCTTAAGGTAGCTCCTTGCAAATTCAGTCCCACCACCAAACTGATTTTGAGGTTTCCATAAACTCAAGAACAGAAAACGACCTACGGGACAAAATGATGGCACAAGGAGGCATTTGCGGTCACAAACGAGTAATACCATTGGCCAAAAATGCTTGCCATCGATGCAAAACAGGACGCCCATCTGTCCATGTGCTTTCAACTAGGACGCTGCCTTCTGCTTCAACCCTCCTCGCGTATTCATCCCCCAGACAAGCACACACTCTTAGAGATTACCTTCCACACACGGTGTCGTTTCCATATCATGCAGCACACGCGGATCCATAATGAAGAGAAGGTCAGTTCTTTAATCCAGAGCCGTACTGGACGAAATGTGCCTAACCATGGAGTGTATACGCTGTACTTGTTCGTGTGACTACCATGGTCGTAATCTGGTGGGATGCAGCTAAGCTGAATAAAAAGTTGAAACCTGTGAACAAGATGGCGTGTTATGCTTAGGTGTTCAATTGGTCAAACGGCAGGTGCAGTATCGAGAACAGATACCATCCCCTTCAAACATAACCCTAAAAACCTTAATTGGAGGGAATCCCACTCTCAATACAGCAATCGTTATAACGACACGGAAACATATTAAAAAAGGATTTTACTTGCTTCCACACTAGCCATCCGCCTTTTAGTCCGCCCGGTGTTCGGCTCTTCACCTTACACCAAAAACCTAGTGCGCGAAAACACGAGTACTCTTTCTCTGTATCTCAACTCACCTGGAAAATTCTCAAATTATAAATGCTTGCGTAATAGTCCTGCGTTACAAAATCCACTTCACCTCACCCATAAAGGCAAGGACAGAAAACAAATAGGGGGAAGAGGACGCCATAAGTGGACCTTTGTGGCCACAAAAGTGTAATGCCCTTGACCAGCAATGCGTGCCACCGAAGGCTTTTTGCACTACCATCTGTCCTTGTGCATTCATGCACGACGTTGTCCTTTGCCTATAACCTCCTTCGGTTACTCATTTACTAAACACGCACTATCTGAATCAGAAAAAAGGCTACGCGTTACGGAACAGAACGATCGACTAGTCTCGTATAGCGCCGTGCTTGTTCGCATGTCTACCATTGTCTTAGTCTGCTGGAACGTAGCAAGGACAATCCAAAATATCGGGTTAACAAACAAGATCGCGCCTCATGCTTGGGTGTCCAATTGGTCACTTAGACTCTGCAAAATAGAGGACGGATCCCAGCGTCCTGAAACGGAATGCGAAAAGGCAGAGTAGCATACAATCCCGTTTTAAAAACAGCAGTAGCCACGATGGCACACAAACTTATTTAAAGCATTAGTAGAGCTACATCAACCCCTAGCCGTCCACTGGCTCTTCCACTACAAGCAAATGCTACGCTGCGCTCCTTACACCGAAAAACCTAATCAACGCATAAAACACGAAAGATATCTATAACAATCTCAAAAACCGCCATAGAATTTCTTTGAGTGTAATTTCTTGACCAGTATGCTGGCTTTACCAATTCTGTTTCGTGACATTCATAAGCGCAAGGACAGGAAGTGCTGCGTGGGGCAAACGGATGCCTCAAGCAGGTCTTTGGGGCCAGGAATGTTTAATGCGTTTGGCCAATATGATCCCTGCCAACAATGAAATTTGGGAAGACTATCTTCTGTCCATGTGCATCCAAGCGCGATGATACTGTTTCGCTGAAACCGCAATGGGCCTCCATCTGCCGGAAACGCACAACCTGCACTAGCAAAAACGTCAACCGCTGCGGAAAGCATCGCTACATTAGTGCCGCAACCGCCATGCTTGTTCACATGCACATCATAGTCGTAATCTCCTGGAACCCACCAATAAATAAACAATTCGGGCCAACAACATTGCGCATCATGCTTGGTGTCCAATTGGTCAAACAGTAACTGCAGAATAGCGGACGGAGATCACCTCCCTAAAAGGAATGCAACAAAACCTATTCGGATCGAATTGTATTCTAAACGCAAATATCACCATACTCAGAAACATATTAAAACCGTTACTAGGCTTGTGATACTTTTGCTGTTAGCTGGTTCCTCCGCTACATGCAGTGCGCCATTGCTAAAAAACACTAAGCAACACGCAGAAACCCCGAGGCTGTCTCTACTAATCTCAACAAAACACAGAAAACTTCCCTGAATGTAACTGCTTGCCCAATACCCTTGCGTCGTTAAAACCATTTCGTGGCATCCATAAACACAAGGAACGCAAATGACCTACGGGACAAAAGGATGACGTGAGCACCCCTGTATTGCAAAGGATGTGCAAAGTGCTTCTCCAAGAAAGTGCTTGTCACTAATAGAGCTTGAGTCTACCATCTATTTTTGTGCGTCCCAGAGCGACGTTGTCCTCTCCCTGCAACCGCCTTTGGGTATTCATCCGCCAGAAACGCACTACTGAACCACGACAAAAGTCACGCGCTTGGAAGAGGTCGTTCCACAAGTGGATAATAGAGTGCTTGTTCGCGTAGCTACCGTAAACGCAATCTGCTGGAAACCAGAGATACTAAATCACAACGCCTGTTTAAAAAATAAAATCATTTTTTACGATTCGTTGTTCATTTGGTCAGTCAGCAACTCAAATGTTGAGAATTGGCACCACCCCTTGAACACGAATGCCATAAAACCAAATTGGGGGAGATCGCACTCCAAATACAGCAATCGCTGTGACAAAAATGAAGCCTATCAACAACAATAGTAGATGTACGTCAACCCCAGCTGCGACCTGGCTCGTCCAACACAAGCTAACAACCTGATAAGCGCCCGAAAACCTGAATTCGGTGTCTACACATATCAAGAGACGGCTGAATCCCAAAATGTAACTGCACGGCCAGTACCCTTGGGTTGCCAAACATATATCCCCCGCAGTCATGCACACAAGGACAGGAAAGCAGGAAAGAACGTACGCGGCAAACCAATGCCGCTAGCATGCCTTTGCGGCCAAAAATATGTAGTGCCCTTAGTCATCAATGCCTGCCACCGACGCAGCTATGCACTATTACCTGTCCATGTGCAGCAAACACAAAATTGCCATCTACCTCCAACCGTCTGTGGATATTCATTTGCCAGATACGCACATCCTTAAACAGAACAGGTCAGGCGCTACAGAGCAGATCGCCTCATTAGTCTCGTACATCGTTCTTGTTTGCCAAAGCACCGCAGTCTCAATCTTCTATGACTCAGCGTTGCTAAATATCGGTTCAACCAACAAGCTCGCGTCATTGGGTTCTCGGGTTATTTTGTTAGTTAGCTGCTTTAGGGCATAGGACGGTTGCTATTCCTCTGAAACGGAATGTCCTAAAACCGAGTCGAATGGAATCCCACACCAAGCACAACAGATAGCCAAGGACGACATAAAAACATAACAAAACCATTGCTAGATTTACGTTCGCCGTACATATTTGCTGGTTCGTCCGTTACGACCTGTGCACGATCGCGTTCCCTATACCTAAAAAGCTAGGCAACCCGCTCACACCCGAATGCTGTCTCTACGCATCTCAACAAGAAGCAAAGAACTTCTCTTAACGTAAATCCTTGCTCAATACTCTTGCATCACCAATCCCATTTCATGTCATCCATAAACACAAGGACAGGAAATCGTCTACGGGACAAGCGCATGCCGTAGGTGTGCCTTTCCTGTAAATGATGTGCAATACGCTTGTCCAAGAGAATTGCCGTCACCAACAAAGCTGGGCAGTACCATGTGTGTTTGGGCGTCGAGGTACGGCGTTGCTCTCTCCCTGCAACCGCATTTTGCATCCGCCAGAAACACACCCACTGAACCAGACCAGAGTTCACGCAATACAGAAAATATTGCCCCACGAGCGTTGTACACAGGGCGCTTGTTCGTGTGTCAACCGTAGTGGTAATCTGTTGGGACTCCTCAATACTAAATCGAAAAAGTCCCGCGAGCGAGCAAGACCGCGTCTTACAACTCGTTTCTAGATTAGGTCAACCAGTAGCTGTAAAATAGAGGATGGATGCTATCCCTCTGAAAGTGAAAGCAGTGAAACCGGATCGGATGGAATCGCACTCCAAGCACAACAATCGCCAGGACGACACACGCACACACACATGCTCAAACCAATACTAAACGTGCGTTTAACCTAGGTATCCGCCTGTCCGCTAAAAGCAGCGCGCAATTGCTCCTTATACCAAAACGCCATGGAACGAGCACAACCCGGAATGCTGTTTTTACGTTTATCAACCTAAGGCTGCCTTCCCAAGACCCTCGAGTCATCAAACCCAGTTCGCGGCATCCATAAACGCAAAGACAGAAAATAGTGTACTGGACAAACATATCCCTCAGGTAGGCCTTTACGGCCAGGAATGTGTAATGACCTCGGCCAGCAATGCCTACCAACGACAGAGCTCGGCACTAGTACCACCTGTCTTTGTACGTCGAAGCGCGGTGCTGCCCTGTCCCCGGCTTCGGGTGGGCAAACCCCAAAAGCGCACAAACTGATCCGAAATAGACGTCAGAAGCTACAAAACAGATCGTTCCATGAGTGCCCTATACCTCCATGCGTGTTTGTCAAGAACACCGTGATCATCCCCTCCTGGGACCCAGCTATACTAAATTTTAAACTTTGCTGTTCCGTTTCAATTAGTCAGCCAGCCGCTGCAGAATTAAGGACAGACGCCATCCCCGTAAAACGAATGACATAATACACAATCGGATAAGATCCCACTCCAAAAACAGCAGTCGCCATGACGGCGCAGAAACATGCCTAAAAGAATACCATACTTCTGTTCACCCTAGCTGTATGCTAGTTCGTCCGCTACATGCAGTGACCGGTTGCTCCCGGTATACAGAAAGAGCAAGCAACCCGCAACACCCCGAATTCTGTCTTCACGCATCTCAAACGAAGGCAGAGCATGCCTTTAATGTAACTGCTTGCCCAATACCCTTGCGTAATCAAACCCATTTCGTGAAATCCGTAATCAGAAGGACAGGAAACGGCCTAATGGACAACCAGATGCCTAAACTATGCCTTTGCTATCAGGAATGAGTAAACCGGCTGGCCAACAAAGGCTGCCACCGAAGCAATTTGAAAATACCACCATCTGTTTGTGTGCAATCAAGCGCAACGTTTCCTCCTGCATGCAACCGCCTTCGGCTGTGCTACCGCCAAAGACGCACCAACTGATCAGGAATAGAAGTCGTGTACTACGGATTAGATCAGTACACAAGTGCCGTATACGGCTTTAGCGTAGCTACGCTTGTCGTAATCTGATGGGATCCAGTTGCACTAGGTCACGACCATGCGAAAATAAACCGAACACCGATCACGATTATGTCTGGATGTTGAATATGTCCAGCCTCAGCTGCAGAATACAAACCGGATGTCACTCACTTGAAACGCGATAACGCCGAGTCGGATGGTGGAATCCCACTCCAAATACAGCAATCGCCATGACGACACAGAAACATGACCAAAACGGTACTATGTGTTAGTCCACCCTAGATGTATGCTAGTTCGTTCACTACAAGCAGTGCGCAATTGCTATCCCTCATACTGAAAGAGCTGAGCAACCCGCAAAGCCCCGAATGCTGTCTTCACGCAGCTCAACAGAAGGCAAATAATGTCCTTTCATATAACTGCTTGCCCAATACCTTTGCGTCACTAAACCCATTTCGTGCAATCCATAAGTACAAGACCAAACTACAACAGAAGCGGATGCCTAAGCTATGCCTTTGCCATTAGGAATGTGTAAAACGGTTGGCCAACAATGCATGCCACCGATGGAACTATGCAGTAGTACCATATGTCTGTGTGCATCCACGCCCAACGTTATCATGTGCCTTCAACCGCTTTCGGTTGTGACACCGCTAGAACCGCACGAGCTGAATCGGGATAGAAGTCATGCACTATGAACAAAAGTGGTCCACAAATGTTGTATACGGCTTCAGTTGTTCGCGCGGCTACGCTTGTCGTAATCTGCTGGGATCCAGCTGCATAAAATCAAAAACTTGCGCTAACTAATACTATCACTGACTACGTCTGGATGTTGAATACGCCAGGCATCAGGTGCAAAATAAAAGACGGATGCCATCCCCACAAAACCCCAAAAAACCGAGTCGAATGGAATCACACTCCAAATACAGCAATCGCCATGACGACATAGAAACATATCGAAAACCGTAATATGCTTCAGTCTCCCTTAGCTGTATGCTGCTTCGTCCACTACAAGCAGTGCGCAATTGCTATCCCTCATACCGAAAAAGCTGAGCGACCCGCAAAAATCCCGAATGTTTTTTTCACGTATCTCAACAAAAAGCATATAATTTCTTTTAATGTAAGTGCCGGCCAAATATCTTTGCATCACTTATCCCATTTTGTGCAATACACAAGCACAAAAAGGAAACAGCGGGCGAGGCAAGCGGCTACCTAAACTATGCCTTCGCGATGAGGAATGTGTACAAACGTTTGCCAACAATGCCTGCCACCGGTGGAAATCTGCGCTAGTACCATCTCCCCATTGTGAATCCATATGCGACGTTAGCCTCTGCCTGCAACCGACTTCGGCCGCGAAACCGCCAGAAACGCACCAACTGAACCGGAAAAGAAGTCATGCGCTACAGACCATATCCGTCCACGAGTGTCGTATACGGTTTTGCTTGTTCGCGTGGCTACGCTTGTCGTAATCCGCTGGGACCCAGCTGCATTAGATCAAAAACTTGGGTCAACTAACATGACCACCGACCATGTCTGGATGTTCAAAAACTGAGACATTCGCTGCAAAATAGAGGACGGCCGCCAACCACTTGAAACCCGATAAAACCGAGTCGGATTCAAGCCCACTCCAAATACACCAATCCCCATGACGACATGGATACATGACCAAAGCAATACTATGCTTCAGATTACCATAGCTGTATGCTGCTTTGCTCATTACAAGCAGTGCGCCATGGCTTACCGTACACAGAATGAGCTGACCAACCCGCAAAACCCCGAATGTTTTCCTCACGTATCTCAACAGAAAGCAGATAATTTCTTTAAATATAATTGGTTGCCCAATACCTTTGCGTCACTTAGCCCATTTTGTGCAATCCATAATCAGAAGAACATACTATGGAAGAAACGGACGCCTAAACTATGCCTTTGCCATCAGGGATGCGCTCAAACGTTTGCCAACAATGTCTGCCACCGGCGGAACTCTACGCTAGTACCATCTGCCTGTGCACATCCACATGCAAAGTTATCTTGTGCTTCCAACCGCCTTTGGCTGTGCTGCCGCCAGAAACGCACCAACTGAACCGGAATAGAAGTCATGGGCGACGGACCAAATCGGTCCGCAAATGTCGTATACGGCTTCATTTGTTCGCGCGGCTACCCTTGTCTTAATCTGCTGGGATCCAGCTGGATCAGATCAATAACTTAGGTCAACCAATAAGATCACCGTTCGTGTCTGGATTTGAAATAAATCAGGCACTAGGTGCAAAATAGAGGACGGATGCCATCCTCATGAAACCCGATAAAACCGAGTCGAAGTCAATCCCACTCCAAATACACCAATCGCCATGACGACACAGAAACATGTCACAAGCAGTCCTATACCTTCGTCCACCCCATCTGTATGCTGGTTCATCCACTACAAGCAGTGCGCGATTGCTGTCCGTACACCGAAAGAACTGACCAACCCGCAAAACGCCGAATGTTTTTTCCTCACGTACCTCAACCGAAAGCAGGTATTTTCTTTAAATATAATTGGTTGCCCAATACCTTTGCGTCACTTAGCCCATTTCGTACAATCCATAATCAGAAGAACAGACTATGGAAGAAACGGACGCCTAAACGTGCCTTTGCCATTAGGGATGCGTTCCAACGTTGGCAAACAATGCGTGCCACCGACGGAACTCTCCACTAGTACCATCTGTCTGTGTGCATCCATATGCGACGTTATCATGTGCCTCCAACCGCCTTTGGCTGTGCTGCCGCCAAAAACCCACGAACTGAACCGGAATAGAGGTCATGCACTACGAACAAAATCGGTTCACAAATGTCGTATACGGCTGTGCTTGTTTGCGTGGCTACGCTTGTCGTAGCCTGCTGGGATCCAGCTGCATTAGAACAAAAACGTGGGTCAACTAACACGATCACCGACTACGTCTGGATGTTGAATACGTCAGGCATTAGGTGCAAAATAAAGAACGGATGCCATCCATTTGAAACCCGATAAAACCGAGTCGGATTCAATCCCATTTCAAATACAGCAATCACCATGACAACAAAGATACATGACCAAAACAATACTATGCTTCAGATCACCATAGATGTATGCTGGTTCGTCCACTACAAGCAGTGTGCCATTGCTATTCCTCATATCGAAAGAGCTGAGCAACCCGCAAAACTCGAAATGTTCTCCTCACGTATCTCAACAGAAAGCAGATAATTTCCTTTAATGTAACTTCTGGCCAAATACCTTTGCATCACTTAGCCCATTTCATGCAATCCATAATCAGAAGAACAGACTACGGGAGAAACCGACGCCTAAACTATGCCTTTGCCATCAGGGATGCGTTCAACCCTTGAACAACGTCTGCCACCGACGGAATTCTGCGCTAGTACCATCTGCCTGTGTGCATCCACGTGCGACGTTATCATGTGCCTCCAACCACATTTGGCTGTGCTACCAACAGAGACGTACCAACTGAACCGGAATAGAAGTCATGGGCGACGGACCAAATCGGTCCGCAAATGTCGTGTACGGCTTCATTTGTTCGCGCGGCTACCCTTGTCGTAATCTGCTGGGATCCAGCTGGACCAGATCAAGAACTTGGGCCAACTAATAAGGTCACCGTTCGTGTCTGGATGGAAAGTAAATCAGGCATTAGGTGCAAAATAGAGGACGGATGCCATCCTCATGAAACCCGATAAAACCGAGTCGGATTCTAATCTTACTCCAAATACACCAATCGCCATGACGACACAGAAACATGTCACAAGCAGTCCTATATCTTCGTCCACCCTATCTGTATGCTGGTTCTTCCGCTACAAGCAATGCGCGATTACTTTCCGTACACCGAAAGAGCTGAGAAATTCGTAAACCCCCGATTGCTGCTTTTAATAATCTAAAGAGAGGGCAAAGGATTTTCCTGAGTTCAACTGTCTTCCCAATGCCCTTCTGTCACCACACCCTTTTAGAAGCGCCCATAAATACAAGGATGGAACACAACCTACGTCACACAACGAATATCGCAAGTACGTTTTGCGACGGAAACATGTAATATGCATGGCCAATACTGCTGCTACCAACCGCCGGGCACTACAATCTGTCCTTAAGCGTTCAAGCGGAAATTCGCTCTGTGGCTATGACCACCTTCGGCTATTCATCCGCCGGACACGCACGCACTGAACCTTAATAGAAGTCACGCGCTAAGGGATAATAGCAGACCCCCATGCTCCTTCGCCTGGATACCATAGTCCCAATCTGCGGGAAGCGAGCTATAGCAAATAAAAACCCCAGGCAAAGGAACACCACAGCATCTCACCGTTGGGTCCCCAATTGCTTACGTGAGCAGCTACAAACTAGAGGACGGATGCCATCCTTCCGAAACAAATGCAATAATACCGAGTCGCATGGAATCCCACCTTAAATGAAGCAATGGCCATGACGACACAGAAAAATATGAAAAGCACTACTATACCTCCGTCCACTCTAGCTGTATGCTGGGTCGTCCGCTACAAGCAGTGCGCAATTGATCTTCTTTTACCGAAAACGCTAAGGAACCCGCAAAACCCCGAACGCTGTCTTTGACCACCCCAAGAGACGGCAGAGCCGTTTCCTGAATTTAACTGTTTTTCCAATGCCCTTGCGTCGCCACACCCATTTCGCAGCATCCATAAGCACAACGATGCAAAAAGGTCGTACAGGACAAATGGATGCCGTATGTAGGTTTTGCGGCAGGAATGTGTATTGCGCCTGCCCAGCAGTGCTGCTAACAATGGAGCCCGGCACTACCATCTGTTCTTGTGAGTAAAACCGCAAGTGTGCCGTCTGCCTGCAACCGCCTTTCGTTATGTATCCGCCTGACAAGCACTTGAGGAACCATAACGGAAGTCACGCCTCATGGGATACACATTGCTCTACTAGTGTCGCAGACCCTTGTATTTAATCACCGGGCTACCGTAATAACAATCTGCGGGAAGTCACCTATAAAAAGTCGAAACCCCGGCGAATCACCACTGCGTCTTACCGTTGGGTCTGCAACTTCTTATGCCAGCAGATACAGAATAGAGGACGGCTGACATTCCCCTGAAACAAATGCAATAACACCGAGTTGCATGTAATCCCACTTCCAATCACGCAATGGGATGATGACACCGAAACATGGCACAAACAGTACTATACCTTCGTCCACCTTATCTGTATGCTGGTTCTTCCGCTACAAGCAGTGCGCAATTGCTCTCCTTATACCGAAAACGCTTGACCAACCGGCAACACCACGAATGCTGTCTTTAACCATCTGAAGAGAGGGCAAAGCATTTTCCTGAATACTGTCTTTCCAATGCCCTTCTATCACCACACCTTTTTAGCAGAACCCATAAATACAAGGATGGGACACAACATACGCCACACAACAAATAGTGGAAGTAGGTTTTGCGGCAGGAACATGTAAAGCGCCTGGCCAATACTGCTGCTAGCAACCGCCAGACACTATAATCTTTCCTTGTGAATGCAAGCGCGAGTTTGACGTCTGCATATGACCACCTTCGGTTATTCATCCGCCTGACACGCACGCACTGAACCACAACAGAAATCACGCGCCAGGGAATACAGATCGTTCGACTAGTGTCGCAAACCCCGGTACTTTTTCGCATGGCTACCGTAGTCCCAATTTGCAAACCGCCAGCTGTAAGGAATCAAACCCCCGCCAAGGAACACCACCGTGTCTTATCGTTGGGTCCGCAACTGCTTACGTCAGCAGCTGCAAACTAAAGGACGGCTGCCATTCTCATGAAACAAATATGATAACACTGAGTCGCATGAAATCCCCATCCCAATCAAGCAATGGGCATGACGACACGCATACATACTATACCTCTTTTCACCTTAGCTGTGTGCTAGTCCGTTTGCTGCAAGCAGTGCGCTATTGCTCTCCTTATACCGAAAACGCTGAGCAATCCACATAACCCCGAATGCTGTCTCTAACCACCTCAGGAAAAGTCAGAGCATTTTCCTGAATTTCATTACCTTCCCAATGCGCTTGCGTCGCCACACCCATACACACAACGGTGCGAAAGGTGCTAGGGGACAAACGGATGCCGCAAATAGGTTTTGCGGCAGGGATGTGTAATGCGTTTGGCCAGCCCTGCTCCTAGCAACGGAGCCGAAAAATACCATCTGCCTTTGTGGGTTAAAGCGCGAGTTTGCCGTTTGCCTGCAACCGCTTTCGATTACGCATCCGCCTGACACGCACGTGCTAAACCACAACAGAAGTCACGCGCCACGGGATACAGATTGCCCGACTAATGTCGCAGACCCCTGTGCTGCTTCGCGTAGCTACTGTAGTCGTAATCTGCGTCACTCCAGCTGCAAGAAATCAAAACCTCGGCCACGAAACACCACCGCGTCTAATTGTTAAATCCGCAACTGCTTACGTGAAGAGATACGGAATACAGGGCCGATGCCCTCCTCATAAAACAAATACGATAACACCGACTCGCATGGAACTCTACTCCAAATGAAGCGATAGGCATGACGACACAGAAACATATGAATAGCATTACTATTCCTCCATCCACCCTAGCTGCATGCTGGATTGTCCGCAAGCAGTGCGCTATTGCTGTCCTTGTACCGAAAGGGCTAAGCAACGCGCAAAACACTCCAATGCTGGCTCTATGCATCTCCAAACACGGCAACAAATGGCTCGGAATATAACTGCTTGCT
>JRZD01010084.1:0-14997 GCA_000826945.1 Eimeria nieschulzi
CCTTCGGGTACTCATCTGCCACAAACGCACTAACTGAGCCAGAACAGAAGTTGTTTGCTACAAAACGGATCGCTCCGCAAATGTGGTATACAACCACAGTTGTTCGCCTGGCCATCGCTATTTTTAAACCAAGGAAGACAGCTATGTTGAAGCAAAACATAGAGCCAAGGAATGAGGCCCTATTCTTGGGTGCTTCCGTCAGTCAGCAGATGCAAAGTAGAGAAGGGCTACTGTACTTTCACAAACAGAATGCGATAACAGAAAGTCGGATGGAACCTAACTCAAAAGCAAATAATAGATACGATAAGAGAAAATTATATCAGACACATTATTGGTCATCCCTAGGCGTACACTAGTTTGTTTATTACAAGCACTCGGCGATTCTTCTCATCATAATGAACAACATGACCAACGCACAAACAACCCGAATGTTGTCTTTCTGCATTTCAACAGATGGCCGAAAATTTTCCTCAATGCAACTGCTTCCCAGCTAATATCCTTGCGCCACAAAATCATTGTTGCGGCATCCCCGAATACACGGACAGAAAATGACATACGGGACAAACGGATGTCGCAAGTATGCCTTTACGCCAAAGAATGTTTAACGCCCTTGATCAGCAAGACTTGCCATGGACGGATCTCAGCACTACCATCTGTTTGTCTGCGTCCAACCGCGACGCTGCCATCTGCCTACAACTGCCTTCGGGTATTCATCCATCAGATACGCACCAACTGAACCACACCAGAGGTCACGTGCTGTGGGACATATCGCTCAACGCGGGTCGTGTACCGCCGCGCTTGGTCGCTTGGCTACAACATTGGTAATCTCCTGCAACTCATCTATACTAACTCAAAACAAGGGGTTTATTAAAAACATCGCCCCTTCTGAATGGATGGTCAAATGGTCAATCAGTAGCTTTCAACAGAATACGAATGCCACCATTTTCAAACAGAATGCGACAAAACCGACTTGTATGAAAACCCACTCTAATGATGACACAGAAACATATCAAGAACATTGGACATGCGTCATTCCTACTCCTGCGCTGCTTCGTCTGCTACAATAAGTTGACAATTGGCCTCTTTAGACCCAACAAGCTGAGCAACGTGCAAAAACCCCGAGCTCGGTCTGGCCATTAGTTTGATGATCCTAAGCGCTGGAAAGCGCGTGCCTAATGCCAAAACGTTGGCAGAACAAACATCTGCGCATATCGACAGACGGCAGAGAATTTCCTTGAACGTGACTGCTTCCCGATACCATTGGGCAACCACACACCTTGTAGCATTCACAACCGCAGTGGAAGACAAAAGAAGGCCCACTTTGTAGACGAATAAAGCAAGTGGGCCTTTGCAGCCAAGAACGTGTAACGCCCTTGGCCAAGACAATGATTGCCACCGAAAGAGCCTGACGCGACCATCTGTCCTTGGTAGTCCAAGCGCGAGCTCGCCAGCTGCCTCCAACCGCTTTCGGATATTCAACGGCCAGGCACCCACCAACTGAAACAGCCCAGAGATCGCGCCCGACGAAACAGATTACTCCAAAATTGGCGGACACCGCCGTATTTGTTCGCATGGCTACCGTAGTCGTAATCATCTGGCAACCAGCTATACGAAATCATTAATTCGGGCCAGAAAACGAGATCATCTCAAATGTGGGTGTTCGGTACGTGAATCTTCTTGAATAGAGGGCGGATACCACACCCTTGACAAGGAATGCGATAAACATGAGTCAGATAGGATCTCAGTCTGAATACAGAAGTTGCCATGACGAAACAGAAGCGTATCATAACCACTGCTAGACTTTCGTCCACCATATCCGTTCGCTGGTTCATTTGCTACAAGCAGTCTTCTGCCTTTATAGCGAACGAGCTGAGCAACGCACAAAAACCCGAGTGCTATTTCTACGGTTTTCCACAGCCACCAGAAAACTTTGCTAAATGTAACTGCTTTCTCAATACCGTTGCATTACCACACCCATTTCTAGGCATCAACGAACATACAAACAGGAAATGGCCTACGGCCCAAATTCAAGCAGCAAGTATGTCTTTATGGCCAAGGGTGTGTAACCACATTGCCCAACAATGCATGCCGCCGACAGAGCTTGAAATTACGAGCTGTTCTTGTGTGCCTAAGCGCGACGTTGTCCGCTGCCTGCAATCGCCTGTTGGTATACATTTGCCAAACACGCACCAACTGAAGCAGAACAGAAGTCAGTCGTTACGTAATTTTGCTCCACGAGTGTAGTGTACCATCATGCTTGTTCCTAAGCTACTCTAGTCATCATCTGCTCCGACCTCCATATAGTAAATAAAAAAATTGGGTCAACAGGCTAAATACAGCGGGTCGTTTTTGTGGCGCAAGTGTAGTCGTATTTTGCTGACACCCACCTACACTAATAAAAAATATAGGCGGCCAACACACTATATCTAATATTATGCTTGGGTGCTCAAGTGGACAGTCAGCAGCTGCAGAATAGAGGACAGATGCCATCAACTGGAAAGTGAATGTGATTAGAAGCAGCCACATTGAATCCCGCTCCAAATAGAAAGTTATTATAGGGACATAGAAAACCATTAAAACCACCAATATACTTCCGTCCACCCTAGCGGGCTCCTCGTCTGTTCGCTACACGCAGTATCCTATTGCTCTGTGCAAACTGAAAAGCTTAGCACTTCCCCTAAATCCGACTGTTGTCCCTAAGCATATCAGCAATAAACACAAGAAAAAAAACAACCTACGGGACAAACGGAGGCCGCAAGGATACTTTTGCATCCATCAATGTCTAATAGCAATGCACAACAATGTCTGTTGCCGACGGAGCTCGACACTACCACCTGTCCCTCATCCAGCAGAAACGCACTAACTTCACGAAAAACGAAATCTCGCGTTACAGAACAGGTGTTTCCACAAACGCCGTATACCGCCATTATTGTTTGAGAGACTACCCTACTCGTATACCGCTATGACCAAAATATACCAAACCCAAAACTCAGGCCAACGAGCAAGATCCAGCTGCACAAAAGAGCACAGATGCGATTTCCTTTAAACTGAAGACAGTTTGCCAACGAACAAGATTTCTTGCAGTGCTTGCGTGTCTAATCAGTCAGTCAACAACTCCCAAAAATCGGCATGCCATTCTGCTGAAATTGAACACGATGAAACCGAGTGAATGCAGTTTCACTCCAAATACAGTAATAGGCAAAACGATACAGGAACACGGCCAAAATATTACTATACTTGCGTTCACCGTGGCCGTCAGTAGTCGTCCGCTGCAAGCGGTGCACCATTGCTCTCATTGTAGCGAACAAGGTGCGCAGCGCTGAAAAATCAGAATCCGTTGTCCACAAATCTTAACAGACGGCAGGAACTTTCCTTAAAGGTAGCTCCTGTCCTAATACCACTCCGCCACCAAACACATCTCGTGGCACTTATAAAAGCAACAACAAAAAATAATCTACGGGACAAACGCAAATCGCAAATATGCCGTTGTGGCCAGGAATCTGTGATGCCCTTGACCAACCATTTCTGCCACCTACGCACCTGGACATTATCATCTGTCCTTGTGTATCCAAGCGCGACGGTGCCGTCTGCCTGGAACCACCTTCCAGTATTACTCCTCCACAAACGCACTTGCTTAAACATAACATAAAGGCAGACACTACGGAATAGATCGTTCCATGAAGACGCCAAACCGCCGTGCTGCTTTGCGTGGCTACCGTAGTCGCATTCTGCTGGAGCCGACCTACAACAAATCAACAGCAAAGCGCTAAAGAAGAAGAGCTCCCCGCATGATCGGGAGTTTAATTGCTTGGTCAGACTGCAGAATAAAAAACAGATAACGTCCCCTTGAAACCCAAAGCAATAAAACAAGTCAGATGCAATCACACTCCAAATACAGCAATTGCAACGATGACACAGAAACATATTCTAAATACTACTATAGTTGCGTCCACCCTACCCGCCACATGTTTTGCTCCCTACAAGCAGTGCGCGTTAGATTTCTACACAGCAAAAAAGTTTTAAAACGCACAAAAACCTGAATGCTATATGTACGCATCTCAAGAGACTGCAGATATATTTCCCTGAAGGTATCTGCTTCACCAACACCGTTGCGTGACCAGATCCATTTCGTCGCATTCATAGACACAAGGGCAGGAAGTAACATATGGAACAAACCCATGTCCCAACTTTGCCTTTGCGGCCACGAATGTGTAATGGCCGTGGCCAACAGTCCTTGTTACCGACTAAGTACGGCAATACCATCTGTGCTTGTGCCTCCAAGTGCAACGCTGCGCTCTACCTGCAAATGTCTTCAGTTATTAATTTGCTGGACACACACCAACTGAACCAGAGCAGAGGTCAAGCGCTACGGATCATGTCGCTCCCGAAGTCCCGTACACAGCCGTGCTTGTTTGCATGACTATGTTAGCCGTAATATAATAAGTCCCACCTATACTAAATTTAAAAAGTCGGGTCAACGAACAAAATTGCACCTCGTGCAGTGCTTGGAGGCTCAGTTAACCAGTTAGCAGCTGCAGAATAGAGGATGGATACTATCGCCCTGACACGGAATACGCTAAAACCGAGTCGGATGGAATAACACCCCAAATACAGCAATCGGCGTGACGACACACAAACGCATCACAATCATTGGTATAGTTGCGTTCACTCTGGCCATCCGCTGTTTCGTTTGCTACAAGCAATGCGCCATTATCTCCTTACACCCAAAACATTGAGCAACGCGCAAACACCCTAATGTTGTCTGCACACAGTTCAACAAACTGCAGACAATTTTCCTCAACTTGACCGCTTGCCCCATACTCTTCAGTCTACCCGTAAACACACGGACAGGAAATGGCATACGGGACTAATTGAAACCCCAAGTAGGCCTTTGTGGCAACAAATGCATAACACCAATGGCCAACAATGCCTGCCACTAACCGAACTCAGGATTACCATCTGCCCTTGTGCCTCCACGAGCGACGCTACTCTTTTCCTGTAACCTCTTGGAGTATGCATCCCCCAGACACGCACTTACTGAATTACAACACAAGCCAGGCGCTGCCCAACAGAACGTTCCCCTAATGTATTATGCCGCCGAGCTTTTTCGCCTGGCTACCATAGTCGTAATGTGCTGAACGCTGCTAAAGAAACGTCTCCTGCGAACAAAGAATATCGGATGTCTTCGTTGGGTGTTCAACTGGCCAGTCAGCAGTTGCAGAAAAGAAAACCGCTAACATAACCTTCAAAACTCAACAAAACCAGTCAGATGGAATCTCTTTCCAAATGCAACAATCGCTATGATGAGACCCAAACATGAAATAAAAACATTACTGTACTTGTTCTATCACTAGCGGTTCTGTGCTTTGTCTGTTAGAAACACTACATCAAGATTGCTTTCGGCTAACTAAACAAGCTGGGCAATGCACGAAACCCTAATGTCATCTCCACGCAGCTAACAGACGGTAAATAAGTCTCCCCAATGTAACTGCTCCCCCAATACGCTTGCTTCACCAAAAAATACTTTCTTTGCATCCCTAAACGCAAGACCTGGCATAGGGGACAAAGAGATGCCACAAGTATGTCTTTATGGCCAGGAATGGGTAACGGCCATAGCCAACAATGTCTGTCACCGACGGAGCTGGGGCCTAATAGATATCCTTGTGGCTTCAAACAAAACATTGCTTTCTGTGTCCAAATCTCGTTGGCAATTCATCTATCAGATACGCACAAACTGAACCAGAAAAAGTCAAGCGCTACACAACATATCGTTGTTCGAGTCTGCATACGGCCATGCTTGCTTGAATGGCTACCCTAGTCGCAATCTGCTGAAGCAACTTGTGCTAAACCAAAACTCCGGCCAACAATAAAGATTGCGTCTCTATCTTGGTTGCTAAAATGATCAGTCAGCTTCGAAAATGCAGAATAAAAGAGATAGCTTCCCGTTGAAACGGCATGCACTGAACCACTATCGAATTGAATCCCACTCCAAAGACAGGCATCGCCATAACGACACAGAAAAATATCAAAAACATTAATATGCTTCCGTTCACCGTAGTCTTCCGCGTGTTCATCGGCTAGCGTGTCGTCATATAACGAGAAAGCTGGACAACGAGCAAAAGCTCGAATGTTTTTTTCTACGCTTAACAGACAGCAGATATTGTTGCTAAATACAACTCCTTCTCCACTACCTTTGGACACCAAACCCATTTTGTGGCAATAATTAACACAACGGCAGCCAGTGTCCAACGAGACAAAGAGATAACGCACGTAAGCCTTTTGCTCCCAGGAATATGCGATTCTCTTGGCCAACAATGCCTGCCACCAGCTGGATTCGGCGCTACCACCTCTCCTTTTGCATCCAAGAGTGACACTGCCTCCTGCCTGTAACCGCCTTCCGGTACTTATCCGCCAGACGCGCACCATCTGACCCATAACAGAAGTCGCGCGGTAAGAAACACATTGGCCAGCGAGTGTGTTATACCGCAATGCGTGTTCCCGTGTCTACACTACGCGCAACCAGCTGAACGCAGCTATATTACACCAACTCACGGGCCAACGAGCAAGATCTCCCCTCATCCTCAGGTGTTCAATTGGTCAGCCAGAAGCTACAGTGAATCGAGGACGAATTCCAATCCGTAAAACGAAACGCAGAAAGACGACTAAGATAGCGCTCTCCAAATATAGCAAGTACCACGATGACACAGAAACATTTTCAAAATACTGCTGTACTTGTGTTCATCCTAGCAGCCGGATATTTCACCCGTTACAAGCCTCCCACTATTGACTTTCGCACACTTTAAAAGCTTGCCAACGCACCGAAACCCGAATGGTGTTTTTACTTATCTCGGCTGAGTATTTCCCTTACGGTACCTGATTCCCCAATATCTTTGCGTCAGCAAACCCATTTCGCTGCGCCTATAAACTCAGGCACAAAAAATGGCCTGCAAGGCTAATGCATACCTCAAGTATGCCTTTGCGATCATAAATATGTGATGCTCTTGGCTAACAATGGCTGCCACCGACGGAGCTCGGCAATAGTGCCATCTGTCTTTGCTCGTCCAAACGCGACGTCGCCCTCTGCCTGCAACAGTCTTCGAGTATGCATCCACCAGGAACGCACATACTCAACAAGAACAAAAGTCGCGGGCCACCGAACATGTTACTCTACGAGAGTTATGTACCGGCGTGCTTGTTCGCAGATTATCATAGTCATTATGTGCTGGCAGCGAGCTATACTAAATTAAAAAATTAAGCCAAACAGCAAGATTACATGTTTAGCTGTTCAATTGCTCAGTAGGCAAGCTGCAATACAATAACAATATTCTCCCCTTGAAATAGAATGGGATCAAGCTGAGGCAGATGGAATTCCGCTCCAAATACAGCAATTTTTAGTGATACAGATACGTATTTTAACAAAAAAACGCCCACACAAGCCGTTCGCTGGTTCGTCCGCCACAAGCAGTCCGCGATTGCTTTCCTTATACCAAACAAGCTGAAACTTCCTGATCGTAAATGCTTGCTCAACAACCTTGTTTCACCAAACCCCGTTTTGTGGCATCCATAAACACAAGGACACGGAATGTCCTACGGAACAAACAGATACAGCATGTACGCCTTGAATCAGGAATGTCTAAGGCTCTTGAACAAAAGCGCTTGCCACCGACAAACCTCGGCAGGACAATATGACCTTCCGCGTCAATGTGCGCCGTTACCCTCTGCCTGCAGCCGCCGTCGGCTATTCATTCGCCGGACACGCACCAACTGAACCAGAGCAGAAGTCACGCCCTAAGGAACAGATCGTTCTACTACGTTCGCATAACGTCATGTTTGTCCGTCTCCTTACTTCAGTCGTCATCTGTTGGGACCAATATACTAAAAATAGATTTTGACCGCCGAAGAACATCATACTTAATGTTTTCGAGTTCAATTTGTCGGTCACCTCCTGCAGAATAGAGGTCGGATAACATTCTGAAACGGAATGCGACAAAAACAACTCCCATGGAATCCCGCTCCAAAAACAGCAATCGTCATGACCACACATAAACGCATCAAAAACATTACTATACTTGCGTCCAGCCTAGCCGTCTGCAGGCTTGCCCATTAACAGCAGTCCAATGCACGATTGCTGTCCCGATACCCAACCAGCTGTGCAACGCCAAACCCCGAAGGCGCTTCTCAGCAGACAGCAAAATCCTTCCTGAATATAACTGCTTCCCCAATACCCTTGACTCATCAAAACCCTTTCACACCATCCTCAAATATCAGGACAGGAAATGGGAAATGGTCCAAACGGATGCCAAAAGTATAGGTTTGCGAACAAGAGAATAGGAAATGGTTTAAACGGATGCCAAAAGTATAGGTTTGCGAACAAGAGAATGTAATGGCTTTGCCCTAAAATGTCACCGACAGGGAGCACGGCACTGCTACCCATCCTTGTGCGTCCAAGCGCAACGTCGCCCTCGGCCTCCAACCGCCTTCGGGTATTCATCTGCCACACTCGCACGTGCTAAAACGGAACAGAAGTTGGGCCCTATTTAACATATCGCTCCACGAGTGTCGAATATACCGCTGCGCTTCTTTGCGTGTCTACCGTAGGCATAATCTGCTAGGGCCCAGCTATAGTGAACAAAAATCGAGCCAACGCACAAGATCACTTCTTAGGCTAGGGTGTTCAACTGAGCAGCCGGCAGCATCAGAATAGAGCAAGCACACCATCCCATGTAACGGATTATGATAAAACCCAGTCGGATGAAATTGCAGTCGAAATACAGCAATCAGCATGACAAAACAGAAATATATCATAGGCACTGCTGTACGTCCATCCAACCTAGTGGTCCACTGGTTGCTGCGCTACAAGCAATCCGCCATTGCTCCCTCTCTGGTAAAAAGCTGAGCAACGCCGAAAAACCCTAACATTCCTTCTACGCATCTCAGCAGGCGGCTCCGCACCTCGGTTGGAATGTAAAGTCATACCCAATATCTGTGCGACGGCACGCCCATTTCTTCGCAGTCATAATCGCAAGGACAGCAAATAACCTAGGGGCCAAACGTATGCAGCAAGTCTGTCCTTTTGCGTCCAAGCGTGACAATGCTTCCTGCCTGTAAGTACTCATCCGCCAAAAGCGCACCAACTGAACCAAAACAGAAGCCATGTTCAAAGAAACATATCGCTCCATGAGTGCCGTATACCGCCGAGTCTTTTTGAGTTGCTACCCCATTCGGAATCTACCAAGACCCGGATATACCAAATTAAAAGTCAAAACAACCCACAAGATCGCGCCTCATGTTTGGTTGGGTGTCCATTTGGTCAGTCAGCAACTGCAGAAAAGAGCAAGGATGCCATACCTGAAAACGGACTGCGATGAACCCGAGCTGGATTAAACCTCGCGAAAAATGCAGAAATTGCCATGATAGCAGAAAAGCATCAAAAAACATTGGTAGACATGCGTCCACTTTATCCTCCAGCGGTTTGTCCTCTACAAGCAACTCGAGATTTCTCTCCTTATATTGAACAAGCTGAGGAATGATAAAAATAAAATGCAGCCTCTACGCATCTCAGCGGGCGTCAAAAAACCTCCCTGAATGTGCCTGCTTCCAGACTACCCTTGCGGTACCAAACCCACTTCGCCGCATCCATAAACACGAGCACAGGAAATAGCTTAAGAGAAAACGGATATGACAACCAGGCATCTGCAGCCAGTAATGGGTAATTCCATTCATGAGCAATGGCCAACAACGGATCTCGGCACTATCATCTGTCCTTGTACGTCTCTGCGTGACGTTACACTCTGCTTAAAACCGCCTTCGCCTAGTTATCCTCCAAGCACGCACGATCTCAACAGACGGCTCAGAACATTCCTGAGTATAACTGATTCCCCAATACCCTTCAAACACGGAACCCATTTCCAACCATCCATAAACACCAGGCTACCAAATGACCTACGAAACAACCCGATGCCCCAAGTATGCCTGAACGGCGCGGAATGTGTAATAGCCATGAACAACAATGCCCACTATTCAAAGAGACCGATTTCGCCACTACGCTCTGTCCTTGTGAGTACAAGCGCAGTTCTGTCCTCTGCCCCCATCAGCCTTTAAATACTCATCCGCCAGAAACGCACAAACTGAACCACAAAAGATTTCACGCATTATGCAAAATATCACTTTACCACTGCCGTACACTGGCGTGCTTGTTGATGTGACGTCTGTATTTGCAATCTGCTGCAACACAACTGTACTAAATCAAGAAATTCGGCCAAGCAAAAAGATCGCCCCTTCTTTTTGGGCCTTCAATTGGTGAATCAGCAGCTGTGGAATAAAGCACCTCTTGAAAAGGAATACGAAAAACCCCGTCAAATGAAATTGCACTCCAAATAGAGCAATCAATACAAAGATAAAGGAACACATCAAAACATTAGTACACTCGCGTCCACGATAGCTGTCGGCCGGCCCACCGGCTACAAGCAGAGCATGATTGCTCGGCTAATACCGAACACGTTGGGCAACGCGTGAGCCCCGAATGATGTCTCTACGTATCTTAACAGACTATAGAAAACTCCCCGGAATGTAACTGATTACTTGATACCATTGCGTCACCAAATCCGATTCCCGATATTCTTAAACATAAGGACAGGATATGTTCTCCTAGACAAACAAATGCCTTAATCAGAACTTCGCGACCAGTAATGTGTGATGACCTTGCCCAACAATGCCTGCTACCAACAGATCTCCGTGCTACCATCTTTCCTTGTGTGTCCAATGCCACGCTTTTCGTACTTACGACCGCTCTAGGGTATTCATCCTCTAAAGACTAACTTGCTGAAGGAGGATAGAAGTAAAAAACCAAAGCATATCACACTATGAATGTCGCATGCCGCCATGTGTGGTCGCTGGGCAACCGTAGTCGCAATCTGCTTGGACCCACCTACAGTGAGTAAAACCCTCTCCGGCAAACGAACAAGATGGCGTGCTATGCTTGGGTTGTCAATGTGTCAGTCAGCAGCTGCAGAATGGAGGAAGGATACTATCGCCCTGAAGCGGCATGCGAGAAGCCAAGTGCCATGGAACAGAGCTTCATATACAAAAATCGCCAGGACGGCACAGAAACATGTTCAAAACATTACTAAACCTCCATCCACCCTTGCCTTCAGCTAGCTCGTCCGCCACAAACATTGTACGCATCGTCTCCGTATAGTCGACAAGTTGAGCAACAACCAAAAACCCGAATGGTGCCAGTACGCATCTCAGCACACAGATGAGGAGTTTCCCTGAATGAAGCTGCATACTCTTTACCAAGAATGACTTGCACCCAGGAATGTATAATGCCCTTGACAAACAATAGCTACCACCAGCGGAGCTCGGCACTACCATCTGGCCATGTGCATGCAAGCGCCCTGTTGCCGTCTGTCTTCAGCCACCATCCGGTGTTCATCCGCCAGGCACACACGGACTAAAGCAAAACAGACGCTACGCGATACGCAACAGAATGCTTTACAGATGTCATATATATACCGCCGAATTTGTTGGCGCACTACCATAGTCGCACTCTGCTGGCACCTGAGTATACTAAAATAAAAATTGCAGTCCAGCCAACGAACAAAATCGCTTTTCTTGCATGAATTTTTAATTGCTCAGTAAGCAGCTGCAGAATAGACGACTATGCCATCCCCTTGAAAAGGCATCAGATGAAATACAGTTGGATGAAATTTCACTCCGAATGCGCAGTCGTCATCAGGACACATAAACATAAAAAAACATTACTATACTTCGGCCCATCTAAGCCGCCCCCCCGTTTTATGGCGACAAGCACTGAGAAATTACCGCTTTTATGCCGAACAACCTCAGTTACCTGCAAAAACCCTAATGCTGCCTTTACACATATCAATAGACGGCTGAGAATTTCCCTTAATATAGCACCTTGCAAAATAACCTTGCTTTGCAAACTCATTTCGAAACATTCATACATAGACATGAAATGGTTTACGGAACAAAGGAAGGCCGCAATTATGGGCTTGCGACAGGGAAGGTAGGATGCTTCGCAAACAATATCTCCCACCGACGGGGAGGTCGACACTATCATTCGTCTTTGTGCCATGACGTTGCGATCTGACTAAAACCTCCTTGACAATTCATCCTTCAGACGCGCACGTACTGAGTAACATGAGAAGCTATGTCGTACGGAACATAAGGCTCCAAGAGTGTCCGATACCGCCGTGCTTGCCTGTGTGCCTGCCGTACCCGTGATCTCCTGGAGCCCAGCGATGCTAGAAAACAAATCGAGCCGACTAATTAGATCGCGTCCCATGATTGGCTATTCAATAGGTCAGTCAGCGGCAGCTCCAGAGTCCACGACAGGCACCATCCCTTATCCCTGTGAAGCGGAACGCGATAAAACTTAATTGGATAGAACTCCACTCTACACACAGTACCCAACATGACGACACAAAAGTACACTGAAAAAATTACGGTACTTGCGTCCACCATTTCGATGAGCTTATTCGTCTGCTGTAAAAAGTGCACGATTGCCCTCCTTATACCTAACAAGCTGAAGAACGCGCAAACTGGCTCTGAGCACCTCAACAAACGCCTGACAATTTCCCGTAAACTGCTTGCTCAATAGCATTGAGTCACCAAACCGATTTCGCGGAATCATTAAACACATGGACAGGAAATTGTCAACAGGACAAACAGGCGCCGCAAATAATCGCTTTGCGACCAGGAATGCGTAATGCCCGTGACCTACAATGCCTGCCAACTCACGTCGGCTGCTACTATCATCTGCCGTTGTGCTACCAAGAGCGACGTTGCCCTCTGCATACAATTGCTTTCAACAATTCAAATTCCAGAAACACACGATCTTAACCAGGAAAAAAGGCACACGCAACAGAACAGATCGCCTAACAAGTGCCTCCTGATGCCCTGCATTTTCGCGCGACTATCATAGACGTAATCATCTGGAACGTGCCAATAAGTAAAAACACAGGGCTAAAAACGAGATCACATCTCATGCTTGTGTATTCTATTGGACAGTCGGCAACTGCAGACTAGAAGGCTCATGTTATCCGCAGGAAACCGAATGCGATAAAACAGAGTAGGATGAAATCCCACTCCACATAAAGCAATTGCCATAGCGACGCACAATTACATTAAAAGCATTATTCGGCTTGCATTCAGTTTATCCGTCCAATTTTCATCCGCTACAAGCACTATGCCGTTTGAAATGCCTAACTGCTGTCTCTAAGCAAATCAAGAGAGAGCAAAATATTTCCCTGATTGTAACTGCTTCCTCATATCCTTGCATCACCTAACCCATTTCGCAACATCCATAAACACAAAAACAGGAAATGGCATACAATGCAAATGAATGTCGGAAGCATGCATTTGGGACCGAAAAACAGTGGGTAAAGCCCTTGGTAAAACAATACTTCCCAACTACGGAGCTCGGCACTACCATCTGTCCCTCTGCATCCAAGCGCGACATTGCCCTATGCCTCCAACCACCTGCGGGTATTCACCTCCAAAGCTGCATAGACTGAAACAGACCAGAAGTTATACCTACCATGCCGTTTGTATACCATGCAGTAACTGCTGGTGCGTGCTGAATAGAAGCAATGATGTGCAAGCCCAACTGAGAAGTGTATCAAAAATATTGAAATACTTGCGTCCACTCGTTCCGCTAGCACGTCCGTCTGCTACAACCAGTGACAGACTGCTCTCCTTGCACCAAACAAGCTGAGCAAGGCGCAAAAAACCCCTCTACTGTCACTACACATATCAACACACGGCTGAGAATATCCCTGAATGTAACTGCTTCATCAGACCCTGCGTCACCACACCTATTTGACAAAATCCATAAACACAAGGACTGCAAATAACATATGGTGCAAAGGCATGCCGCAAGTATAAGTCTGCGACCGGGAATGTGTGGTGGCCCTGGCCAACACTGCTTGCCACCAACGGAGCACGGCACTGCCACCTTCCCTTGTGCATCCAAACGCCACACTGCCCTCTTCCTCCAACATCCTTCAAGTATTCACCCTCCAAAAACGCACTATCTGAATCAGAAACAAAGTCACTCGGTACGGAACCGATAGCTCTAGAAAGACTGTATACCGCCGTCCTTGGTTGCGTAGCTACCCTAATCCTACTCTGCTGGAACCCAGCCATACTACAGTAAAAATTCGGAATAACAAATAAGATCGCATTTACTGCTTGCGGGTTCAACTGATCAGTCATAAGCTGTAAAATCGACGACGATACCATCCCCTAGAATGATTGCAATGAAACAGAACTGGATAGAATACCACTCCAGATAGAGCAATCTCCATTACGACACAGAAACACATCAAAGCAGTTCTCGAGTGCTCTCCATATATCGAGCAAACTGCGAAATGCGCAAAACTCCCAATCCTACCTCTACGAATGCCAAAACACGCCTGAGAATATCCCTGAATGTAACTGCTTCATCAGACCCTGCGTCACCATACCCATTTGACAAAATCCATAAACACAAGGACTGCAAATAACATATGGTGCAAAGGCATGCCGCAAGTATGGTTCTGCGACCGGGAATGTGTGGTGGCCCTGGCCAACACTGCTTGCTACCAACGGAGCACGGCACTGCCACCTTCCCTTGTGCATCCAAACGCCACATTGCCATCTTCCTCCAACATCCAGGTATTCACCCTCAAAAACGCACTATCTGAATCAGAAACAAAGTCACTCGGTACGGAACCGATAGCTCTAGAAAAACTGTATACCGCTGTCCTTGGTCGCGTAGCTACCCTAATCCTACTCTGCTGGAACCCAGCCATACTACAGTAAAAATTCGGGGTAACAAATAAGATCGCATTTACTGCTTGCGGGTTCAACTGATCAGTCATAAGCTGTAAAATCGACGACGATACCATCCCCTAGAAAGACTGCAATGAAACAGAACTGGATAGAATACCACTCCAGATAGAGCAATCTACATTACGACACAGAAACACATCA
>JRZD01010087.1:0-14866 GCA_000826945.1 Eimeria nieschulzi
TATTCTGATATTGATTCTGCACCTGAAGAAAAGCGAAACTAATTTAATGTTGTTTCTTCATATGAAAGATTTTCAGGCTGGGCTGTGGCAAGGAGAAAAGAATGATTAAATTTTAGATGGAAATTCGTTTTTAAAAATGCTCATATTTAAGTAAATTGTAAGTTCCGGCTACTCGAAACCACTTTTCCATACAGCAGGAGGAGTTCGGGCATTCATTCCACTCATTAGATAACAGAAACAGTTCAGCTTGCTGCACATCTAATTTAAAATGCTACGGAACGCCCGTTCCTCTGATTTTACTTTTAACTGGGGAGCGCAAATTCCATTGGGATGGAGGAGGACAGACGGTTGTTGGTTTGTTCGGGTGTTTGTTTGTTTGTGCGCCCTTAAAGGTTGTCACAAGGCAGGAAAAAAGAGCTTTGAGCCTGCGAATGTTAATAAAACAAAACCGCAAATATAAATATACTAAACTAAAACAAATACTAAATATACTGAAATAAAGAAAAATTATAAATGTTAATAATCATTATAAATTAAATAAAACAAAACAAATTATGTGATGTGCTGCACTCTCGAAAAAGCTCAGAAAAAAGAATTTTAATGCCAAAGGGGAAAAATGGTTTTGTCCGAGGTGGCCATAGTGAGAAGTTGCTGGATGAGAGCTTCCGGTTCTGCGCTCATAGAGGCTGCGGTTGTAACGCATCCGTGCAAATAGAATTATCTCTTTTAGTGTCGCAAATAGATCTCCGGTTAATTTAACTTATTCTGGAATAAAATATTTAAATAACGTTTTCTTTTGGGGTCTTGAGAGGCGGAGCTCACACAGGGGGGCCCCCTAGTGACGATGCTGGCTTCTCCCTCCCTCCTCTGTACAGACAGCCGAGCATGAAAGACAATCCCTATTGATTTCCTTTATTATTATTATAAATCAATTTGAATTGGGCTGAAATATAAACAAATTCGCAGATCCTTTTAAAAAGGTCTCGTCTGTTTTCTCCATCAGATTTCTCAATCGAAGGCGCTGGCGATTCCGTGCAACCTCATGAAAAAAAATGAATTTTGCTCTTTTCTGCTGTCCCCGCACTTTTTGTTTCGAAAGTTCTGTGCGCCTCTGCCTCTCTGCGGCCAGGCGCGAGCGGCTGGGGTGTACATACACCCCAGCAAAACCCCCCCATGCAGCTTTCCATGCACATAGTGAAGCGTCAGTTTCCACAGTTTCCTGCATTCGATTGAATTCTCGAGTTTTAGAAGCCCCGGCGGCGGCCGCTGGGAGCCCTGCAGCATCCAGCAAACCCAGCGCAGCAGTTTCTGCTGCCTCTTCTTCTCCCTCCCGTAGGGGAGTGGGGGGAGGGCCGCTTCACCCTGAGAGTGCTGATCCTTTTCAGCCGCAGCCAAGGAGGCGCATGGATTTGAAGCTTGGCCCCTATGCTGGCGGTCGCATTTTTGTTTCTCCCAAGGAAGACCCAAAGGAATTTATCTTATGTGTTATTATTGTCGCGATTTTCCTCTACACTTTAATCATAACGTACACACAACCTGGTAAGGTGCTTCTTCTTTTAAACGAGTAAAACGAATTCAGCCGCTGGCGTCGGGTGTACAGACACTAAACGTGCGTGAGGGCTGGGGGCCCAGAGGGCATAGGGCAGAAAGCGGATCATTTTTCGCTTGTTTTTTTGTTTGCATTTAGGTGGGGAGACAGTCAACCAGAGGAGACGGAGGATTATAAGGGAACGACTGATGAAGGAGGCTGGGGTGACTCAAGCAGACTTGGATGAGCTCGAGGCAGACGAAGCGCCGCTCTCCAGTTGAAACTAAAGATGAAGATGCCGATTGAGAATGATACTGCTTGCTGCCTCCTCTCTTTAAAAAGACATTTGGCTGGCTGCTTTCGACGAAAACAGATGAGAATTCCACGCAGATTTGCGTCGAGTAGAGACAAGCACTTATTTTAGCATATCGTCATTCATCTTTCATGGCTCTTTAACTGCAAAGGTAGCAGCTGATACGGTTAAAGAGAATTAAGGTATCTCTTTATCTGGAGAAAGTATGGAGACAGAGACACCTCCTGGGAGCTGGCGGCAAACAAGCGCCGCAAAGTCACAGCAGCTGCATATATGGCTAGCGGTATTCAAAAAGAGGGAGGCAGGCCCTGGCAGCCCGGCCCCTCACTGGGGAATTTTGTATGGAATTTTCAAGCGATTTTCTCTCTGGCGTTGGGCCGGCGATGCCCCCAGGATTTTTGTGTGGCTCTGCAGAGGCAAGCAGTTGTAAATATTATTTAATGAATTATGATTTGACGCGAACCATTCAAATGGGGCTTTCATGAAACTGGGATTAATCCCGTTTGTGTTCTTTTAGCCAATTCTTAGGTGTACAGACACCTCATTTTCGGCTTATCACACCCTTGTACTAGTTGGCCATTCGTCTGTTTCTAAAAGTGGCTTTTCTTCGGGAGAAAGATAGATTTAATTATTTCTAATGATCAAATTGGTAAAAAGCTCTCAATTCAAAATCGGAAAATGGCGGCTAACCCGAATTTTTTTAGGGTCGGCTCACCAATGCAACTTTTGCCTGCGTTGGGACCTGCGAAGCCGCCTTTACGTTTTTCGTGTCTGCGTATTGGACGAATGAATATTCAAAAACGGTTGCGGGTTGGCCGCAGCGTTCTGCTTGGATGCACGAGGGCAGATAGTAGTAGTGCCAGGCTCCTTCGGTAGGAAGCATTGCTGGGGAGAAACCTTCTTTCTACGTTTTTTGTTTCAGAAGGAATAGTTGCTTCCTGCCTTTCATCTTTATAAAATCCCCACATGTGCATTTTTCCTTTTTAACCCACTTTAGCCCCTAAAGTCATGGCAGGATTTTCCGTCTGAGACTATTTTTCTTATGTGCCAAACAATGTTAGGCTGTGTCCGCCGTAAGGTTTGGCAATGAAATCAAACCCTCTTTTATATTATTAATACCTCTTTTATACCATTACTATCCCTTTCATATTACAAAATTTCACGTTTATATTTGATTATTTCAGGTGTCGTGGATGGGGAGACATTGATGGTCACAAGTCGGCAGGCGGCCTCTGTGCCGTGTGTAATGAAGGATAATAAAGTTGAGTAAGCAGCCATAAAGCCTTGAAAAAATAAAACAAATTTCCTTTCCGCTTTTCACCAAACGAAGAACAAATGGGCAAAATCGACCGTGGAGTCTGAGAATACGAAATTGCCATGTCCAAACTTGTTTTCCTTCTGAGTAGAATATCTGCATGCATATCTGCATGCCAAGTGCTGCAGTAGCCAAATACAACAAACACCTTATGGATTCACTCTCGGGTACACAAAATAGTAGCAGATAGGATTGGTGAGAGGAGCACCGGCTCTCCAATCTCCGAGCCCTAAACCCTAAACCATAAGCCATAGAGATAGCTGTAAGCTGCCGGAGTGGGTAAGGCGTGTCTAGTGCTCCCTGCACACGCAGGGCTGGCAATTTATATATTTGTATATTTGTATATGTGTATATTTGTATATTTTTATTTATTTGCTTTTGCCTGTATTTACGTTGATGTTTCTGGGTTCATGTGACTTATAGTTGCTAATATTTGTTCTGAGGGCTGAGCCTAGAGGCAGTAAATACGGATAACAGTTTTCTGGAAATAAACAATTTCCCTAAAATCGCCAACCTCAGCGGCTGCTTCCCCCACGCCCCGCCGGCTTCGGGCCAGCCAGGAGGAGAGGTAGTGCGGCCAAAATGTACCTTTAAGGTGCAGCCATTTCAGCAGACAGTCTGAGCAGTTGCGCTGCTGCTCCTTGCCTACATCGGCATAGGCTGGCCTTCCTCTTTTTGCACATAAAAGCACAAGCGCATATGCAGCAGTTTGGCAGTTTTAGGACAGTCAACAGCGAACACCATAAACCCCTTTCCACCTCTTCATCCAGCAGGAGTTTCGCAGGGGCTGAGGGCCCAAAGTATTCAAATGTGTCATTCATAGACGCTTTAAAGAAAATATTTTTCCGGTGTGTAGACATCTTTATTCGCCTCTGCTCTTTTTGCCGCAGCTTAGCCTTAGAGACAGCCAAAGGCCGATGGCCATTTGCTCGTGGGAATTTTGGGCCGCGCGTCCCCCCATTTGGCAACCTGCAAGTCGCAAGGACTTCCTTGTGCTGCTATATTAAATCGAGGATAATATTTTTACATAATAAAATGTCAAGCGGGGATAACAATTAATGCGTTAGCTGCTTATTTTTATTAGATGAAGTGTAGCATCTTCCACTGTATCCCTATAGGGTTGTCTTTAATTTACTGCTGTTTTATTTCTAGCTTTTTTTAAAAGTATTCAGCGTGCTGTGCGCTTAGCACCAACAAGCTAATGAAGCATGTAGGAAAACGCTACAACAGAATGTTACAAATGGAAATGTGAACTACTTCGAACCCCATGACGAGAAACTGAAGATTTATTCGCTTTTTAGCAGCACAGTTTAAATGCATTAAATCCAGCCATGAAGCTTGCGAAGCAAAAACCAATTTTAATAGTTTCAACAACTTTTCCTTGAAACCTCACAATACAGCTCAGCGGACCTGTGAGATGTTGATATGTGTTTTCGGTATTACCGTGCCTTGCCTGTTTGTTATAAATTAGAATTGTTCCAATTCAAGTCTTCAGCTGTCTACTAATGGAATGGTTTGTCTTGTTTATGTGATAAACAGTAAATCAACTCCACAGATTGCTTGTTCTAATGCGTGCTAATCGCACCCTGGCTGGCCGCATCCTCTGGCCGCTTGGCTGTGCTGGGGCCCACACATCCTCAGGGAGGCAAGCCTGGAAGGGCAGACTTCTTTGGGGACGAATCTTTCTAAATTTATTGTTATTTTATTGTTTCGTGTTAGTACTTATGGCCTTTAAGTAGAAGCCTTGTGAGTACGAACGTTACACACGATCAAAGAAGCAGAGCTACTGGACTTCTTATACTTCGCCATAACCGTTCTTCTTAGAGAACCTTCTGAGCATCTGTAAAAATTAAATTAAGAAAAGAGAACACAAAGAAGCAGTTGCCCTTTTTTTTTCAGGAAAGTTCTTTTTTGGGCAGCGCTTCGATTGTGTCAGTCACAAAAACTTGGAGGGAATGCATCCCGCTGCTTTCAGAGAAGATCCTATGCCTAGAAAAACAAAATAAAACAAAATACATTATTTAAGCATGTACATTAAAGTTTAGGTTTTGAGAACGTGTAAAATAACCTTAATATTGGATGCTTACCATGCTCGACTGATGCAGCCTGCAAGCTCTTGTGCTGCAGTGTCTTTCCGTGCAGAGTTTGCTTCCGCGACAAAAATGTTTTCCCAGCTAATTGTTTTTATTTTTCAGTTTTTTGCATTGATATTTAAACTTGTAGTTTCTTACAAAGCAAGCAAGGAGAATTGCTGAGTACCACGCAGCAGCAATCGAATTTCTTTGAGTGCACCGGTTTTTAAGGCGGCCTCGGCATTAGTTCTGTATATTCCAAACAGTAAATGAAATATTAAAACGTTCTATGTAAAAAGAAATAAATATATAAATAATAATGCTTATTCAACTTACATTGCGGCTTGGACTGCGCCATCAAAGAGGCAACTTTCATCATCTTTTTCAATGAACGGCTTAAAGTGGTACAGAAAGTGAGCCACTAGAATTCTTATTTTTGAGTATTAGCATTACCTTCTTTCTTTCTTTTTCCTGGCTTTCCAGTGCATTTATAATGGTGGCTTCCTTTATTCCATTATTTAACAATGTTATACTAATTATTATTCACAATAGTGTGTCTGTTTCTATCATTTCTCTAACCTGCCACTGTGCAACTTGCGGGTATAAATTCACCAGAGCAGCCCTCAGATTCGCCGCTTCTTGATAAGAAATAAAAGTTTCTCGTGAAGCTAACCTCCACAGAGATCTTGGGTTGTGGGAACGGACAAAAGAAGAAAGAGAAACACGAGCAGACTGGCGATCTCTTTCAGATAGTACAAAATCCGGCTTCTTTCCTAAAACCTGAATTTCTTTATACAAAAAATATAAAATAAATGCAAATAAAAGAAGGCAAACGTTTCGCCAAAGCGATGAGTTATCATTTTGCGTCTTCTGAAGGGAAAGCAGCAGGTGCCTGAAACGTTTAGTAAGAAAAGTTTTAAATAATAAAACGTTTAATAAGAAAACGATTAATTAACTACTTTTTATAGTTTGAAGCTTAGAGACAACATTTTAGGATTTCTTACGTGTCTCCACTCAATTCCGCAGCAATGCAAATATCCATTTCTCGAATACATAAAATCAACAGACTGTTTCCTGCAGCAACAAAAGTAAAAAAATTAAAGTAAAAAGCATATAAATATTTATCCATATAACTATTCATCAACAATAAATAAACTTTTTTACCTGTCCGCGCTTTGAGGCCGGAAAGCGTATTCCATACGTTCTCCATTACAGGGCTCAATGTGCAGTTTATACGCCACGGGCCTGCATTGTATTATATATTTCAAAGTTAAAATACACCTGTAACTACTTACATATGGAAAGGCTGTAGCACAGCCTTCTGCCTGATTTTTTAAAGAGAAAATTGAAGGTATCTTTGCTGCTGACTCCTTGTTTCTCCTCTCGTTGTTCCTCTCTGTCGGATGTACCGCTACATCCTTTTTTCAGCTGCTTTTCATTCACGCCTGTGCCGCTGCCTCTGAGATTTCTCGTGTTGCAGTGGGAGCCGTATTGCATGCGTTTGACGGGCGGGACTGGCAGAATAATATGCTTTTCTCTTTCGTTGCTGTCGCTGATGAAATTTTTTTGATGGTCCCTGGGATAAGAAACGTCTTCGGGACAGCCGGAGAGGGGAGTGGCTTGAGCGTTGATCGCAGCCAGAGGAAGTTGAATGTTCAGCAAATCAAAGTAAAGACTCTTGCTGAACTCCGGGGTCTGCAAAAAACAAGTCTTATATTTGTATGAAAATGCAATCAGCAAAACATCCATTAAACGTACTTGTTCAGCCTTTCGAATAGCTGCCTTCCACTTGGCGTTCCACTGGGCAATCGACGCGAGCGTGAAGGATAAATCATCTGCATTTATTTAACATAAACCTCCCCTAAATACAACAGCTAGAAAACACAATTGGCTTTCATTTTTTACCTGCGGGCTCTGCGAAGTTGGGAGTTTGTCTTGGCCATGCGAAATTGAATGCAGGATGAGATTTCATGGCGACCATCAAGAGGTTGACACAATGTAGGTTCCCTTGGGCGAGGGTTTGCACATCTGCTAGCCCCTCCGAAAGCAGGAATTCGTACATAGTTAATGCAGAACAACCTGAAAAGAGTTGAAATGTTTTAAAGAAGCTGTTTGTTCATAAAACTCATCAACGTGCCACCAGCATAGACAGGAATGGGGAAGCTAAGGAAAACCCGCCGGATAACTTCTTTCATTTTGCGGCACCCACGTCTAAAGAAAAACACGGCGGACCCATTCGTGAACGTCATCGCAATCAAAGACTTGTGAATGCTGACGAGAAGGCCGGTTGGTCTCATTCTCTCAACCGACGTTTCCAACGTGTTCCAATTTGCATCAACATGCACTTCATCCAACTGTTGTGATGAACCAAAGTCTAATTTGCACATTTCTTTCTCTTCTGAATCTTCCCAACATTCCGAGTATCCCGAGAAGTTGAATGGACTCGTGTTTACGCGACTGTGAGGGTTTTTGAAGTATTTTGACTCACAACTAAAATCCTCCATTTTCAACTTTGCGTTCTCTGGTCAAATGCTTCCAACCATGTGGTCCCCAATAAAGAAAGCTGAGTTAAATAGCATTATGTTCGAAAGCTGATGGTTTGCAGGCATCTTGCGTGTGTCATACGCCACAGCTTCGGGCAGACAGCTGCACAGACACAGCAGCCTTCCAAGCTTATTACGAACCCTCCTTCACGTTCAATTGGCCAGAAATGCGTTTCTGTTTAAGGACGTTTTTTACTCTGTGGCGTTGAATAGTTTATTTATTTTTTCTTCCAATGGCAGGATCACAACTAATTTGTTAGAGGAGAGAAAGTTTGGGGCAACACAGAAGGGCCAAATGATGCTCCAATTCCGCCATTAGATACATTTTTTAGAAAAGTAATGTGTTGTTGGTTGCACATATAATACGCCTGTTCCATAGTACAAATTATGAAGTGTATGCCGGGTAAAGCGTGAGCATTCATGCGGCGCTTAAAACATTGTGTAAACACAACACGAGGAATTCTCTGTGCTGTCGTATCTAAGAAATCAAAATAGACATACAAATTCAGCCATCCAAAATGTATTCCCCCAACAGAGTTCCTGGAAAAGAGCCACTAATAAGAATCAAGAAGGGTGCTGCTAGCTAGTTGAACCATACGTGATCTTAGTTGAATTGGCTGAAGCATCTGGTTCTATATACCAATTTCTAGTAATTAGTGCCATACAGCTGCATTGTCGGCATCAACCCTGTCTCATAAATTATTAAGAAACCGTAGGATATTAAAATGTTCATTGTGCTGAAGATGTGAAGTTAAGGAAACCGGCAACTTGCGGGATTCAATAATTCTGTTTCTGTTTGCGTCTGTTTCTGCCTCTCTTGGCTCCTCCAATGAAGGAAAACTCAGCTGGACAGAATGCATGAGTGCATTTGATACTTTTTGCCTGTCTTTCTACACAACAGAGGGGACTTCCCACAAAGTCGGATTCGTTCGCATTTCGGGTTCTTTGTGTTTGTTGAGGTTTGGAAAGTCGAGATTGTAGAATTACTGCTATTCTTTCAGCGATCTAACACAGTAAAAAGAACTCCCTGGCTCTCTCACTATTCAATTTTCCACAGTGATTTTGCTTATCTGCTTTCCTCACCAAACAAACATGGAAGGATGCGCTTTGTCAAACAGACCAGTAAGACAGCAGAGCCAGACACACTTTCGCGGTTCCAACAAATAGAAAGTTTCAGATATAGCGAAAAAATGTGAAAAAAAGCATTTAAATAAGTTTAAATAATATTAAATGTTTTAAATTCCGTTCTCCCTTTTGATCATTCCCCTCAGGGCTTGGGGATACATGCACACAGTAGCAACGGCGTCCTGAGAGGCAACACTCCTGCTTCTTGTCTCGCCCTTTCTTCCTTGGATTCTCATCCTTGGGGGGTGGGGAGGGAGAGCCAGGAGTCTTCAATTTCGTATTTGCCTCTAACGTTGATGTTTCTAGCTACAGGCGCACAGCCCCTATACAGCAAAAGCGACAGCATGACTGCTCTCTATGGGCAAAACCTCTTTTCTCTTTCTCCGTTCTCCACCTCTTCTCCCTCTTTTTTTTTTATGGAATGATCAATGGCTACCCCTCCTCCCCCCTCGCGAATCTCCATGGGGGCCGTGGCGGTTGACCACGGGGGCCCTCCCTCAGGCAGTGATTCCGCTGGACGAGGTGCAGTTTCTAAGCCGTATGATCGTGATCTCTTTCTCGCTTTTATGGCAGCTGCCACGCGCCTTTTCTGTGATGACGAACAAATTGTAGTTGCAGATTTTCTGGCTCATGAGGAGAAAGCGTATACAGAGAGGGATTTAATAGATCGACTGGGATGGCCCGACAAAAGAGTCAGAGAGGTCTGCGCTTCCCTTGAAAGACTCATGCTGGTCCACAAGGAACAGCTCACCAGCTCAAACACACAGGTATCATCCAGCGCATGCGCAGAAGGAGATGCTTCCTCCAGGTAAACCCTAGCATTCAGTGCAAACCGTCAAGCCCCGAACCCCTGCATTACGGTTTAGGACTACATTTATGTGTCTATCTATGTCTCTGTCTGTCTCTGGAAGTTTCTTTGTGTCTCTATATGCCCCTATGTGTCTCAATGTGACACTTTGTGTGTTTTTCTATTTATCTCCCTGCATGTCTCTGCATGTCTCTTTATATCGCTGTATGCCTCTCTCTGTCGCTGTACGTCACTGTCTGTCTCTGTATGCTTCTGTCTGTATCTATGTGTTTTAGTCTGTCTTTGTCACTATATGCCTCTGTCTCTATATGTCGCAGTCTGTCTCTGTCGGTCTCGGTCTGTCTCTGTTTGTGCCTATGTGTCACTGTATTTCTCTGTATGTCTGTCTGTCTCTACTCGTCTCTCTATTTTCCTGTATGTCTCTGCATATTTTTCTGTATATTTCTCTCGTTTCTCTTGCATATCTTGACAAAAACTTTCCCCGTACAATTCCTGTTTGCTGCCTCCACCGTCAGACCGCTGTAGCTTTTTTCAAAGTCCCTTCTTCTTTTCGGCTTGTCGCTTTTGTGTGAAAAGGGAAGATTGTACTGAGCTATTTTATAGTTATTTTCTTAGTTTCATACAGGAAGGAGTAAAAGTGGTTTAGGGTTTAGAGTTTAGGGTTCAGGGTTTAGGATTTAGGGTTTATGGGTTGTTTTTCTTTTTTTTCGTTTTTGTGTAGCACTGTTGGCAGTAACACGGAGTCATCTCGTGTTGCTGGACCTGGGGGTGCAGCTCTTTTGGGTTCCGCTGGCTCATCTGCATCTCCCTATTACTACCGCGTGTCGCCGTACGCTGTAGTGGTTGTTCGGTACAGAATAGAGCAGCTCGATAATCGTCTGAGACAGCGCAAAACAGAAGCAGAAAGCAGAGACGCCTTCACCTGTCCCGTTTGTGGCCGCCAATTTGATGCCCTGGAAGCACAGCGGCTTCGCTTAGACCCAGAGGATGCGACTTTTCTCTGCGAATGCGGAGCTAAGCTTGAACATGAAGTAAGATTCCGAAGCGAATTCTGGGTTTTACATACAGCTGGCTCTGCACGCTGCACGCATGTATAGTATATTAGTATGTTTAGTTTTATTTATCTAGGCATTCCTCCATGGCATTTTTCTTTTTTCATTAATAATTGTATTTATTTTTGTCTTTGTTTTGAAACAGGATTCGAAAGCCGTAGTCGAGCATCTGGAATCTCTCCAGCGCCGCTGCCAGGAACAACTTCATCTGCTGCGTTCGCTGATAAGTCGTTGTTGGAACATGCGGGTCCCTGTTTTTCCCCCCTTCACTCGCGCAGATAAAAACGAATATAAAAAACAGCAAGACAGAAGCAAACAGACTGCCGGTTCTTCCGTGGGGTCCTCTGCTTCTGGAGGCAGCGACACCCAGGCGAATACAACTGCAACGCTTCACGACCAAGGTATTAACAATAGCCACTTTCTTTCCCTTTGTTCTTTCTTCTCATGGTCTCCCTTTCCAACATCTCCTCCGTCTTCTCTTTTCCATCAATGCATGCGTTTATCTGCCTTTTTGTCTCAGGCTCCAGCGGAGTTAAAGTCCACATTTCCGCTGCCCTTGGCGCAGCAGAGGGTGCCAAGCGGCCGACGCCTCTGTGGCTGCGGACGGGCACGGGTTCGATTTCTGTGACCACTGGTCCAGCTTCTTCTGGCTTGGGAGCCTTCCCATCTGCCACCCGCTCGTGTGCTGCTGTTGTTCCTGCTGCTGCTGCTGCTGCTTGCCTCTCTGCAGACCACCGAGGAGGGGCACCCCTAGCGGTTAAGCAGCGGGAGTCGGCCTCAGGGTCTTCTCCTGGCTCTTCCGTTGCCGGGGGCGGCACAAGGGGACAAATAAAATTTAGTATGAAATCCAGCAACAAGCTGCATGCCCTACGCGGTACACCTGCAACAAGAGCCGCACCAACAACAGCAAAGGCACAAGCAGCAGCAGCAGCAGCAGGGAAAAGGCTGCCGCCTCCAGCAGCAGAAGACAAGAGGCCTTCGAGCGAAGAGAAAGGCTCAAAATTGCAGCCACTCGCACATCCCACGGAGGCACCCCAGCTGTCAGCGCCAGCAGCAGCAGCGGCGCCAGCAGCAGCAGCAGCAGCGGCGCCAGCAGCAGCAGCAGCAGCGGCGCCAGCAGCAGCAGCAGTAGCGGCACCACCAGCAGCAGCAGCAGCCGCGCCAGCAGCAGAGACAGCAGTAGCGGCACCAGCAACAGCAGAGATAGCAGCAGCGGCACCAGCAACAGCAGAGATAGCAGCAGCAGGAACTGAACTGGCATCTCAATCCCGCCCTCCAGCTGTAGCTGAAGAGTCGCTGCGTGTTTTTATTGCGCGTTTGGGCCGGGATTTTTCCCTCGAGGAGGCCGTGGAATATCAATTAGAAATGTCCATAGAAGAGCACGAGGCAAGCTGAATTTTATTTCCTGTATGCTATTTTGTCATTATTATGTTACTTCCCATTGTTTTATTTGTGTTAATTGTTTTTTATAGCTTGTGTCTTTTTTTTTCGGATGCAGAAATTCATGGAGCTGCAGTCCATGTACCTAGATGATCTGTGAGCAGCAGAAGAACAGCAAAAGCAAGTTTCTTTCTGTATTTCTTTGAGAGCCGAAGTAGCTCAAGCATTTTGTGATTGATGCAAATATTAGTCAATCCTCCACTCTCTAAACCTATTTATTTAAGGGGGCCCCTCGATGGCCCCCTGGGGACCCCCAAGGATCGTCATGGGGTTCCCCGTGGTTTCATGCGAAACACTGCAGTGTTGGCTTTCTTCATTTTCTTTCATTTTCTTTTTGCTGAGACGAAGTGTTTATCACTGTAAACTAATAAAATAAATGAACTAAGTAAATATAGAAATATACAACTCGACTCTAGTGGTATTATGCATCTAATGTGATGGCTCTTTCTGGGTGAACATTTCCAACCAATTTTTACATTTTAAAACAAACGAATCTTTCTGTCGGAGGGTCGAGCCACTGGCCATTGACAAATTTTTTATGTGGGGAAATGTGATTAAAAGAAGCGCGTCCTTCCTAGCTCTCAAAGTGCAGGTTAAGCTGAATTTTGTTATAGTGCAGATTCAGCCGAGAAACGAGGAGAACGATTTTCGCGTATTTCTCATACTTGCTGCTTCATTTTTATTTATTTTATCTTTCAACCGTTAATTGCGTGGTGGAATTTGTTTGAGAGTTTGTCTACAGATGAGAGGACACGAGCGCTGGTAGAATTCGGTTGCTGCAGTGCCTGAGAAGGAGCCCCTGGTTATGGCAGGGGTTGCTATGGGTACTGTAGAGCTAACGCTAATGTTCTTTTCACCAGCTCTTTTCATTAGCAGTTACAACAGAATGGGTGGCAACGAATCGGGGCCCTGCATGCAGTTAAAGGTGCTTTGGGGGGGCCGCTTGGTGAGATTGTTTTCATTATTGAGGAGAAATGAAGAATGGAAGGCTTTTTGGATCGGTAGCAACGTCTTTTTTTGTCTTGTTTACTAAGATGTAGATTATTTACATCTCGGTTATCATATGGGTATATGGGTCTTCCGCCCGAACAATCCAGTGTGCTAAAGTTGTTCGTAAAAACTCAGCTTCATCTGCTCCATTCTATTGGCACAGATGAAGTCTTAGGAAACAAACAGCAAAAGCCCGCCGCCGTGACCGGCTGGTACGAAACTGCTAGGCAGTGCTGACTTGCTGACCAGTGGTTCCCAGCAAGATCCTCTCAGTACAATTCAGCTTCTTGCACTTCGTACCCCAGGCGGACCGCTGGCAGCAACTCGGCGTACGCGTCTCGACGAGGGACAAACGTCTCATCCTCCTCCTGGAAGGCCTCAGGGGTTGTGGCAACCGTCGATCTTCCGGAAATTCCCTCAGGCGATGCCGGACTGCTCCCTTTGGCCACTGAAAGAAAAAAGAGAAAAGGCGTGATTTAGGTTAAAGTCCATTGAATAGACATCAACACGTAAATTTTAGCAAATCGAATATTTCTACAGCGGCAAATGAAACCAAAAGAAGGACAAACCCAACCCGAATGGTGAGGAAGATGAGCGTTTGTAAACTTTTTGTGTTGGGGGGAATTTCATCTTTAGTGGCAGCTGACTGCAACCTTTTTGTTTTGACTTACGTCTTGGATTTTCGATAATTGAAGCAACGCGTCTCTTTCTAATGACCTGAAATCGGTCAGATGCCATTCTTAATGCAAATTTCCAGTCGTACAAACTGCACCCTAATTGCGCTGCATCCTCAAGATCCTGAGAAACCCCACAAAACCAGCATGTCCACATAACACATAAAACCTGCAAATTCTGTGTGTAAAACAAATCTAGTGCTTTTGCTGTGGGTTTAGTCTTTATCTAAATGTTAGAAATAAGTTCATAGACTGGAAGAACACAAAAGTGGCAGAACAAAAGACAAGGGAAAGGCAGCGAAGACTGACAAGTTCGAGACCGTTGTAAATAGAGGAAACCCATGGGTGCGCCTGAGAGAAGAAAAGGACAATTTAACATTCCACCCCCTTATTCGTACCAACAACGACTTCAATAAAAGAGGCTACGCTTGGGAAGCTCAGAAGAAAGGAAAAGCCACAAAACGTCTCACAGCAGTTCCAGTTAGGATTAGTCGCCCTCCCCAAAATCTCCAAGAGGAGTCGAGGTCTTTGGGGATACTTTTACTCCTCACGCTTGCGGGTGTTTTCTTTATTTCCTCCAAAACTGCCGAAAGCAACGCGGCACTCTGCACACAGGCAGAGCACCCTAGGAAACAAACTGCTTATATAAACCTGATCATGGGGCAAACCTCGAACTTTAATGCTCTGTTTTTTATATTCCACAGGCTGGATTACCTGAGTCTCGTTTTCTTCTTGTGGTGTTATTTGTTTTTCTGAGACAGTCGCGGCGTTTAGCCCGGGAGACTGGGAGCAAATCGCTGCAGCCTGCAGCAACACGCTAAATCCGAAACCCCAAGTATTGTTGTTGCCAGCTGTATGGACATCCCATAAAGATTCATCGCCATTACAGAAGATCTCCGGCTACTGCCGACAGATTTTACAACTTAGGGTTTTGGCTACGCTCCGGAGCTCCGTCCTTCGTTATACACCTAAGTGTTGGCCTCCTCAGCACATCAGCCCTTTTAAA